>ML675646.1:5654001-5694439 GCA_007922155.1 Mesoclemmys tuberculata | reverse complement strand
GGGGGGGGGAGTAGTCTGTAGTTGGAGGGCATAGCCCCAGCAAATGGTGCTGAGGACCCATTGGTCCGATGTAATCTCCCGCCACAGGCTGAGGTACGGTCTTAGCCTGTCCCGGAAAGGCGGGGGGTGGCCCAAGGAACAGGGAAGGGAACCACCCTTGGACACAATGTCAAAATTGTCTTTTGCCCTTAGGTCCCCTGGAGGGGCCTTTGAAGGAGGACGAGGGGGTCGCGGTTTGGTCGCGCCGCCCTGCGCCCCTGTTTCTGTCCCTAGCCCTGGAGGGGGGGTAGGGTCTAGGCTGCGGCCTAGCCTGCTGCTGTTGCCGCTGGGGGATTTGGTGTGGCTGCTGGCGCGTCTGCAGCCTTGCCGCCTGGGGTGTGTAAAGGCCCAAGGAGCGTAGCGTGGTCCTTGAGTCCTTTATGGCGTGCAGCTTCTCGTCCGTCTTTTCTGAGAAGAGGGCAGCTTTAGTGAACGGCAGGTCTTGTATGGAGTGCTGCACCTCTTGAGACAGTTCAGTCGACTGCAGCCAGGCTGCCCGCCGCATAGCGACAGCGGAGGCCATAGCTCTGCTGGCAGTGTCTGCAGCGTCAGAGGCAGTCTGTAAGGCTGCACTGGCCACTGTCACCCCTTCCTCTAAGACCATGGCAAAATCGGCAGCCTGGTCAGGCGGCAGGGACTCTGAGAACCTTTTCAGGGAGTCCCATAGATTCAGATTATACTTGCCCAGGAGAGCCTGATGGTTGGCTATCCTGAGCTGGAGCGCCCCTGTGGAGTAGACCTTCTTGCCGTAGAGGTCTAGTCTCCTACCTTCCTTGTTTTTTGGGGTGGCGCTCTGTGCACCCTGCCTGTCCTTTTGGTTGGCAGCCTCTACCACTAGGGTGCCAGCGGCAGGGTGCGCGTATAAGTATTCGTGCCCCTCGGCTGGCACATAATACTTCTTCTCGGCGCCCTTAGACGTGGGGGCGACCGAGGCAGGGGTCTGCCATACGGCATCGGCCAGGCGTAGGACCCTGTCGTGGAGAGGGAGGGCAACTCTAGAAGGGCCTTGGGTGCCCACCCGGCCGAAGAGGGGATCCACCTCCTCCTCCAGAACCTTGACCTGTAAGTCCAGGTTCGAGGCCACCCGTTTCAGGAGTTCCTGGTGGGCCTTAAAATCAATGAGTGGGGCCCCTTGGTCCCTTGTGACCGCCTCGTCTGGGGATGAGGAGTACGAGGGGTGGGGTGGTCCTGAGGAAGGGCCCTCCCCAGGGTCCTCCTCTTGTGAGGAGAGGGATTGGTCACCTTCATGCACAGAGGGTGCCTGTATGGAGTGGGTGACCGAGGCAGGGGCCGGCATAGTTCCCTGCCCCATCTGAGCTGCCCATTGGGCCCACATTGGCCACTGCCAGGGTCCTTGGGGCCAGGTCAGAGGCGGCGCCGGTGCCGAGGGCAATTCCGGCGCTGCTGTCGGCGGTGCCGGTACCATGGGGAGAGGTACCTGCGGCACCGGGGTCTGCGGTGCCGGGTGCGGCACCGAGGTCTGCGGTGCCGGGGGCGGCGGTGCCGGTTGTTGCGGTGCCGGTGAGGGTTCTCGCTCCTGGCGGCGGGTCCGGGATCCCGAGCCAGGGGTGCGGGGGAGGCGACGGCGGTGCCGAGAGGAGGTGCTCCGCGACTCGGAGCGATGACGCCTGCCTCGCCTGCGGGACGACGCCGAGGATGAGGATGATGATCTGCGCCGGGAGGATCTCCGTCGTCTTTTCCTCGGTGCCGGAGAGTGGTGACGAGAGCCCCGGCTCGGTGCCGGGCTCGAACTGGAACTTGAGCTGAAGCGGCGGCGGGAGCGTTGATGTGGGCCTTCCGGCGATGAAGGGGAAGAGTCTCTGGGCTCAGGCCTTCGGTGCCGGGTGATGGCTAAGATGGGCGGCTGGACGCTCGGTGCCGATGCCGCCCATCCTTCGGGGACACCCGGAGCGGGTTTGCCCCGGGAAGCAGACTCTGGGGCCCTCATGCGAGAGGGCGCCGGAGGCGTGGGCAAGGTCATCAGGACTCGTGCCGCCTCGTAAGCCTCCGGTGTCGACGGAGTCTGCAAGGCAGGTCCCTCGCTCACGCGAGTCGGAGAGACCTCCTTGGCTGGAGCCGGGCCCGGTGCTGGGGTCGGGGGCCGGTCCAGGGAGCGCACCTCTGTGCTCGACCCCGGCCGCTCCTGCGGTGCGGGGGAGCTCTCCACAGGCGAGTGCCGCTTCTTCTTCTTTTTCTTCGGCACCGTGGCCCCCGGTGCCGGAGGTGCACTCCGCACCGAGGATACACTCGGTGCCGAGGTGGACCGCGTGGGCTCGGACGCCGGACTAAGCGCGGTCTCCATGAGGAATGCCTTCAGCCTCACCTCTCGGTCCTTTTGTGTCCGAGGCTTGAAGGACTTACAGATTTTACATCGGTCTCGCCGATGTTCTTCCCCCAGACACCGCAAGCAACTGTCGTGGGGGTCGCTAGCTGGGAAAGCCTTCCCGCAGCTAGCGCATGGCTTGAAGCCCGACGCGCCGGGCATGGCCGCGGGCGTCTGAGCCCGCAGGCTCCCTAACTAACTATAAAAACCCTTTCTAACTGTAAAACTAACTTAGTTCGAGGCGAACTACTAACTAAATACTCACTTTTTAAGGCGAAACAACAAACTGAGAAGAGCAGGGGTTAGTTCTCGACCGACCGTCACAGGCGGAAAGAAGAGACTGAAGAGGGAGGGGCCGGCAGCGACCGTTGAGCCGCCGCAGGGCGGCGACACTACGGGGTCGCTGGACCGGCCCCTGCAGGGGCTGCTAGTAAAAGTTCTCCGATTGGCCGCGCACGAGGGCGCGCACACCTAAGTGGAATGCATATGAGCAACCACTCGAAGGAGAATCAGAGTGTCCACACAGGCTTTTGCACAGCTTTAACTAAACTGGTTTAACATCACGTTACTTTAAACCAGTGCAACTTTCTCATATAAACAAGGTGTAAGTCATATTGGTGTGATAGACCTCCCCTTCAGACAAAGCAACGGTGCCCTACTTAATTATGAAGAATCCTTGTAGACTTCACTAGGCCTGATAAAGACAGTTTGGAAAATCAATCTTTTGCAGGCATCTCCTTAGCTATTTGGGAGAAAGGCCTTGATCCCGCAAGCACTTCAAGCATTCCAGCTAAGTTAAGCCTGTGCTTAACTTTAAGCATTTGAGTAATCCTAAGTCAATGTTAAAGTTAAGCACAGGCTGAAATGTTTTGCTGGATCAGTGCTTGAAAGAAGGTGGCTGCCCATGCTCTCCTAACGGCATGCCTCCTTCTTCCTATTACATCAAGGGTGGGGTGAGGAGCTTCTGGTGCAGGAGGCAGAAGGCTATCACTGCCAGGTCTCCCGAAGCAGGGAATTCCCCTGCTTTCCACTGCTTGTGGACTTAGAGAACAGGAGAATCCAGCCCCCAAATTCTACATGTCATAAGAGATGCTATATTGAAGCTGGAATTTTTTCATATTGTATGGGAATGTTCAAAACTACTGATTGCGTGTGACGGTAGCCTCAGAAATAATAGTATACTCAGACATGCTGTGATACAAATCCCCTCAGTTATGTATACAGAACATAACAGATGTAAAATATATAAAATTAAGATCCTTAGTATCACAAGCACTATTGATTGCCAAAAGAAGAATCATCTTACACTGAACAAGCAAAGCAACTCCATGTGTGACACTCTGGCTTCGATCTGATTTAAGCTGCATCTGTTGAGGAAAAAGGACAAGAATGAGAAAATTTCAGCAAAATTCACACACTATCTTAGAGCAATTCAACATACAGAGATTGTAAAACTGACTCATGAGCCTGTACCCGGAACTAACACTCAATGATCTTGGATATTCCACAGTGTACTAAGAATGCACTATATCAATAAAACATATATACTGTAATAGAATGAGCTGCTTCAATGGAGCCATAATATGATGTTCTTATTCATGTTGAATAATTCCACCATGAATACTCCCCCTGAAATCAATGGAACTACTTGTGGAGTAAGATACAACTCAATGAGAGTAAAGTTATCACAATCTGTCCCATGAGATTAAACAGAAAATAGTCAGATAAACTTTTCCAATTTTACTGTTCAGCTAATTGATATCTTCAACGTGAAAAGAGAAATTTAAACATATATCACACACAAAGACGACTCATTAGGATTCATACTCATTAGGGACCAGATGTCATAGTGCCCATTTTACACTGTAAAAGAAACTCAGCTCAAACTAGTTCAAAGGATGCATATGACACCTGAAAAATGACAAATAAAATGACACTTCTTATAAATGTCGAGGAAACTATAACAGGTCTAGGTTATGTTGACCTAGGTCAATTTAAAAAATGACTAGCGATTTTAGATACCTCAGTTTTTTGGTGCCCCACCTGAGCCACCTTAAAAGGGCCTGATTTTCAGAAAGGTATAAGCACCTGCCTTTTGAACATCAGGTTTGTTCAACATATTTCAAGCTAGGGCTGGGCCCCCAAAAATGGAGAAATTAGAAGTCACTAGTTACTGATTCCTTTAGCTACTTGTGATGGTTTTGTCCAGTCATACTAGATTTCTGGTTAAAGATCAAAGTCATTCTAAATGGCACCAGAGGAATCCACATTCCATGTCACCCAATCATATCCCCTTTAGGATTCTATCCAAATACTCCTTAAAATGAACTTTTATCAAAATCTTGGCAACCATCTTATTATGATAGTTAAAATTGTAAAATGGAAGAGGTAAAACAGCTACTATTGATTACTGAAGGTACATTCTTACCATGGTCAAATTAACTCTTAGCTTGACAGACAGCTATATGGACTCTATAAATGCATGACCTCCTCTGAGTCCGTAGGAAAGAAGTTTCCCAATGTGAGAAGCTCTAAAGGCTATGGACAAAATTTTCAAAAGCTTGCAAAGTCAAATGTGGCAGTTTGTGGGTCTTGTACACACAGTATCTTTGCTGATTGAACAGAAATGTTGTCTGTTTCTAAAGGTTGCAGTGTCTCACTTGGGAACACTCCAGGAACTATGGGTGCTATGCACAGTTCCCAGCACTGACGGAAAGTGGGCTCTTTGGCAGAACTTCCCCATTGTTGCTCTCCCTAGCAAAGGTGATGTAATCAGATGCCCTGCTGACTGTGGCATTCAGGAAGTCCTCAAGGCAGAAAGAGGAAGCAAACTGCGACACGTTGGACATGTCCACTATGGTCATCTTTGTGAAGGGAGGTTGCGCATCTCCTCCTTTTAAAAAAATGCACTGTCAGAGCAGAAGCAGAGACACAGGACTAGAACAGTAGAGGCTGCTGTAGATCTGCTGTGTGAAACCTAGGCAGAGCTGTTTGTGATACACAACCCAGGAATGTGTAATGGCTCAAAGCAGGAAATCCCCAAGCCACTAAAAATCCATTAAATGGATCCTTTAAAATTCTTTAGTCTTCATGGCTGTCCCTTCACTGTATACCCGCTTTTTATCACCTGACCCCTGATTTCCCAGCTAGGGTTACCACTCCACAGTCCAACTCAGCACATAGAAAATTCTCCACCAGGAGTACAGCATCCCGTAGACTGGCTGCCAAGTGACATTAAGCCATTCCTTACATTCAGCTAGTAGGATCGCACATAACTGTTTGAATGTCATCAACTCCATTCCTTCCCCAAGGGCGTGAACCAATGGTTTTACTTAGCCACTGGCTGCTGGGATCTCACAACCAACAATTGGCTTGAAACCAATATTATGAGACAAACTTTTCTGCTCTGAACCACCACTAGTTGTCCACCTCAGTGAGTCCCCTCCCAGCCAGCAAGGAATGGCTTCTTTAAGTAGTTCATAAACACCAACAAAGATGAATCCATTGCCCTGCAGGCTCCCTCGTCAATTTAAGGACCCAGTGGTCTAAGGTTCAAACATTCAGGATATGACTCAGGGTCATCTTCTGGTTCTGTTTTCGTCAGCATCCCTTCCCCCAGGAGAATTGCAGAGGGAAAACCGCTCTCTACCACCAGAACCATCTATCCTAGCCATAGGAAGCCATGTGCACGTGAGATGTCTTGAGGATTATGTGGTGCCCGTGTGAGATTGTCTCAATGGTTATGGAGGGCTGAGTGAAGGGAGTCCCTGGGATGAAGATTAAGAGGGTCTTTGTGAGTGGCATCTGAGGGGATACTGTCGGTGGGTGTCTCAGAGATTATAGCAGGTCCTTGGGCATGTTCTAGTGATTATCTGGGGCCCTAGGGGGATTTCCCAGTGATGAAGAGACCAGCTGGGTGGGTATACTGGTGAACAAAAGGGACACTGCAGGGATAGTGTCTCAGTGACAGAGGGGGGCTTTTGGAGGGAGTCTGTGATTATAAAGGCCTGTGGGGTGAGATTGCCCTGTGACTGCAGAGGCCTTTTGTGGGTGAGTGTCACAATGATCACAGAGTGTTGTGTATGCAGGGGGTGACACAGCAGTGCCAGGGTCAGAGGGGGTGTTGTGTGAGGAGGGGTCACTGATTATGGGCGGTTCTGAGGGGGGGCTGTTACAGTGATTAAGGGGGGCTGTGTGTGTCTCGTGGTGGCTATAGAGGGTGTTGAGGGGTCACGTTGACAATAGGTGGCTCTGAAGGCGGGGTCGGTGATTATTGGGGTGCTGTGTGACCTAGCTAGAGGGGTGTTGGGGTGTCAATGGCGAGGGGGCGCTGTGCCCCCGTTAGCAGGTGTTGGGGTGTCAATGGCGAGGGGGCGCTGCGAGGGGCGCTCGGTGAGGCCCCTGCCCCCCAGGCGGCCCCGAGGCTCCTGCCCCGCGGCGGATGGGCCGGGCCGCGGCGGGCGGGCCCGCCCCGGGGGCGGCGGCTGGGCGGGCCCGGACACGGACGCCTCCCTCCCCTGCGGCTGAGACGCCCCGGCCGGCCCAGGCCGCGCTCACCGTGCGGGGCCGTGGCAGGTGAGTCCGGGCGGCGCCGGGCCGAGCGCGCGGGCGTCGCCTCAGGGCGAGTCTCCCGTTGGCGGCGAGCGGCGCCTTCGGGCGGGAGGCCGGGCCCGGCCCGGGGATGCTGCCCCGCGCCCCCCGCGCCGCTGCCGTGACGCTGCCCGGCCGCCCCCGGCTCCTTCCCCGCGCTCCGTGGGCGGCGTCCGCCCCGGCGGCGGCACAGCGGGTCCTGCCTCGTCCCTCCTCGCCCGCAGCCGGGTCCGTGGGCCCCCGCCAGGCCCTGCTCGCACAAAGCGCCGCCCGGCTGCCGTGGCTCGCCCAGGCCGGGCCCCCAGCGGGTGAGCCGGGGGTGCCTGAACATCCCCTCGCCGACTGCAGAGCCCCGGCCGGGGTCCGGGCTGTGCGCGGGGAGAGGGGTCCCCTACCTGGGCGAGGCTGCTGCCTTCACCCTCTGTCTCCCTGTGCCCCTTGCGGTGTCATTTCAGACCTGCCCGGGCTTTACTCTGAGCCCTTGGCTATGCACAGATCTTGCAAGTGAAGGGGATGCTGCCGAACCTGGTGCGCTCCAATGTAACCCTCTCCTGAAATGTACCCCGCGTGAGAAGAACGGCCTGCAAGATGGCTCGTCCCACTGTCACTTTGGGCGAGCTACTTGCAAGAAAACCCCGAGAGCTGGGTTTGTTATGGGCATTGCACTCCCTCTGAGTTTGTCCAACTCGAATGTAGCTCACAAGAAAGGGGGAATTCGGTTATATAAAAGCATCCATCCCAAGAATCAAAACAAAACTCACTTTTCAGGCTTCCCAGCTATGGGCCAGCCTCTAATTTCTGTATCTATCGCTATACTCACAAGGCCATGCAGTGTCGGGATCTACGTGGTTTTAGGAGTACCTTGTCTATATGGGCTTCAATTTGAGGGTATGTCTACACACCAAAAAACAAAACCATGGCAGCAAGTCTCGGAGCCTGGGTTAGCTGACTCAGGCGCATACTCCAGGGCTAAAAATAGCAATGTAGATGTTCCCATTTGGACTGGAGTCTGAAGTCTGAGTGCTTGCGCTCTCATCGTTGGGCTTCAGAGCCCAGGCTCTGGCTACAATGAGAGCATCTACATTGCTGTTTTAGCTTGTAATGTGAGCCCAAGTCAGTTGACCAGAGCTCTGAGACTTGCTGCCCTGGCAGTTTTTGTTTGTTTGTTTGTTTTCCAGTATAGACATACCCTAAATTATGACCAAAAGCACATGTGTGGAGCTCTCTTAAAGGCAACATGGAGAGGTTACTTAAGAAAGTGGGCTTGTGCTTTTTCCCCCTCCTTTCTTTTTTGCTATTTATGGTATATAAAGAAGGCCTGAAGAGTGTGTTGGTTTTCATTTTTAAAACGTCCTGCTTGTTTTACCACAGAAATATCAGAAATGTCTAGTCTGGTCTACCATGGTTTTGCTGGAGAGCTTGGCTCCAGGACAGTTATTGATCCCCAAAACCTTAAATGAATCTGGAGAGCTGCTATCTAGAACAAAGGCTTCCTTTATGCAAAATGTTAAGTCATTCAAGTTAAATAGGACTTAACAGAAACAAAACAAACAATGACTTCTGGATAGTCTTGATTTCTTATGGCAGTTACTCGGCTTTCACACTCAGCTCTTGTGATTTCACCACTTCACTAGTTCTCCAGGCATCAAGTCTTCCAACCTGAGCAACTGACCCCAAGCCTGCTTCTCCAGTGCCCCTCAATCCAGACATCTTTAATGTGGTGTTATTGCCTGGCAAGAAAATGCCGTAGTCAGATACGTGATTCCTTCCCATCCGGAGTTAAAGCTGTGAATGTGAATGTGATTCAAGCATGGTACGTGGCCATGTCTGGAAGCTAGAGACTGTTACGAAACTGAGAGACTGTGAGGGTTATATGAAGGGTAGATGGTAATACATGTGCACTGAGTTTGCTCTGGATACTTCTTGCCTTAACTAGTGAATGCCTTGATTTGTAGTAATGATGTTGATAGGAAATTCTCTTGAATAATCTTATCTTCTAGCTAATGAAGTGTTCAGTGTGAATTCATTAATGTTTGTAAAGTGGTGGGAGATTTTTACTGGGTTGGTCCTAGAGAAAGAAAATATTTAACTATTTGTAAAGCACCAATTGTAGTGCACTTCGCTGAAAAATGTGGAGACAAATTTCAGGCTCTGTCTCAAAGAGTTTACAATCTAGATAACTATTATGTGTTGTTACTAATTACAGTGTAGCTTGAGTATGTTTCTTTATTCATGAGTATTAATTGCCTACTAAGCTGCTACAGACTTATGAGTCCCAGAATATGTAGTGGTATGTATCCTCTTCAGTCCTTTGAACTCAAGCTGTCTCCAGTCTCAAAGGGCTTGTCCACTAGGAGAAATTGACTGGCCATGGTATTCTAGAATAACTGTTCCATTATAGCTTTTCTGGAATAACTCCCCATATAGATACTCCTATTCCAGAATAGCTATAGCATTTTAAATTCACACTCTGCTTTATTCTGGAAGAATTTCTTTGCCCTAAATATGTGCAACTCAGGGAGAATGAAGTAAGCCTGCTGTGCCACGTCATTCAGTTTGTTAGCAGAGTCTGTGAGGTGGCGGTCAAAGGTTGCTGAAATGCACTGTGTATCTGCAGGTCATAAAAAATAAGAGAAAAGTTGAATCCTGTTAAACTCCTTTGCCTGGTTTTACTATACTCTGCTTAGCCAGCCTTGTAATCTTATACAAGCATATACCATGTCTCCGTGATAATACTGACTTTGATATAAACCTACCCTTGTGTTGGCCTTTGCTGCAGCTGAACATGCTTGTTCCTCCTAACCTCAAACCCTGAGGAGTTCCGTGCCTTGTGATTGCTGCGATGGTTTGGCTCCCAGCCCTGTAACTGTGATTTTATCACTGCTAAGCTGATGATTGACAGTGCACAGAGGTAACCTGTCAAACAGTTTTTCCTTTAGACTTGGCTCAATTAGCAGAATTGTTCCAGCAATGCTGAGTCAGGATGACAAGCCAGACTTGCAACATCTCTAGCAGCCAAGGTCATTGAGACTCTCTTTTAACCTCTATGGATTTATGCCATTGTGAGGCAAACATAAGATTCCGTGCAACAGGTGAAAATTTCTCTGTGTTGCTATCAGTATTCACAAACTTGTCTTCAGATGTTGTCTGCAGACTCTTCCTCAGAACACTTTCTTACTCCTTCCTTAGCTGTTTCTTTCAACCATTTATCTGGTTAACATGCATTTAGTGAGCAATGGGCCTGTAACATAGTCAAAACGACACTTACATGTAACTTTCTCATTTTTCTTCTGGCTTTGAAGTTTGCAAGCATGTTGCACTTTCCTTTCTATTTTTATTTGATGATACTCTTAAATTACCATCTGCAGTTCTTAAAGTTAGTTATCTTTGATCTCATCTTCTTCATGCATATTTTGATTTTATTATGAAATAAAACCGACTTCCAGCATATTTTTGATATTGCAGAATTATAAATTCACAGATCCAGGACCAAAGGGACTACAGTGATCATGTAGCCTGGCCTTCTACGTAACACAGGTTATAGAATTTCACCCCGTAATTCCCGCAGTTAATTATTCTTTCCTACCATGGAAAAGAACAGTATTGGGACCAGAAACTTGTGGGTTGACCTAGATGCTCTGAGACATCTGGTCTTGACCTAAAGATTCAAAATGATGAGGAAATTACCATTTCTCTTTCTAAATTGGTCCATAGTTTGTTCACTCTCCGCTGTAATGGGGCTGCTCAGGGCACAAGAAACATTCTTTATGTACAGTACTGCAGGGTGAGAAACTGCTGCGGTATTCAACTGCTAACTAAACAGGAAGAGAGGGCGGAGCATGGCCCCAACCCTTAATTTTCTGAGTAACCCAATTAACCTATTGATGACCACGTTACTGCACCCTCACTATTTAAAATATTGCATCTCATTTCCAATTTGCATACGTATCTAAATTCAGCTTCCAGCTATTGAAACTTGATGGGCCTTTGTCTGCTAGAGTAAACAGCCCACTAGTATCAGATTTGCAGAGGGTTTACAGCCCATGATTAAGGCCCTGTCTACACTTACCTTGGAGATTCAGTGGCAGTCGACAGGAGTTATGCAAGCTACGCAAAAAACTTGCGTAACTCCCGTAGACTTCTCTGCTTCTGTTCCTGCGCTCCATCTTCCGTGAGCTGCACCGACGGGAACTGCATTCCGTCGACGCAGCACTACGCCACTTGAGGTGGTCTTAATATGTTGATTTCTGGATCGACTGAGCGGGTCTTCACTGACTGCTCAGTCGATCCAGAGAAATCGATTAGACATAGCCTAAGTTACCTCTTAACCTTCTCTTTGATGAGCTAAATCAATCAAGCTCCTTCAGTCTCTGTTTTCCAGAGCTACTCTTCTCTGCACCCTCTCCAAGTTGCCAACATTTTTTTAAATGGTGATCACCGGAATTGGACATATTCCAAGAATGGTCTCACCAATATGATATACAGATGTAATATCACCTCCCTGCTCCTATTCAGTATCCCCTTGTTTATACATCCACGTATCATGTTAGCCCTTCTTAGCCACCGTATCGCTCTGGGAGTTTGAAAAGGACATGGGAATCATTATAGCTATCCAGAGTCAGTACTTTCCAGAGAATGGTCCCCCATCCTACGTTACCTTCATTCTTCGTTCTTAAATGTCTGATCTTCCATTTGACTATCGAAGTGCAAGTTGTTTGGTTGCACCCAGTTTACCAGTCTGCTCTGTACCTGTGACCTGTCGCCAGCAGTCTCTGCCTAGTAATCCCAATGTGGAGACGTTTTGCTTTTATTCCTAGTAATTACAGGGATTTTGTTTTGTGTTTTCCAATTTAGTTTTGGAGATAATCAGTGCAGAATGCAGCTGTATGGGGTTTTCAATAGAACCTAGTTACCTGGCAGATGCTATTCTAACTTTAAAAAAAAATTGTGCATTTCTGGTATGATTTTAAAATATTATTGATATAATGGTGTTAGCCGTTAATGTATATACTGTACAGGTGGGAACATACAAAAGACCAACTATGGGTCCCCAGCCAACTTCCATTAAAGTCAGTGGAAAGATTCCGAAGCCTTGTCTAGGGAGCCTTACAAAATATATATATCCCACCAGTTCTGCTGAAGAGATGTTAGTGTAAACACAAGGCCCCTGCAGCGAGACCCATTTTTACCCACTCAACAGATTAGACACTGGTAAAAACAGCACCACCTTGTCTATACTAGGGCTTACAATGGTGCTTAATACCAGGTCAGCTGAACCAGTGTTGAAGCAAGCAAGAATTCTTCTGTAAAATTCCCTAACTTAGACATGGCCCGATTGGCTTCACCGTGAGTCGTTTGGCTCCATGAGGCCCTCTGATCTAGTTAGCTATTTGGGAAGCTAAGTGGGCTTTAATCTTCCAGTGTAAAATTTAAAAGTTCTGTAGTTGGGCTGCTGTATTTGGCTGTTGGACTCTGACCTCTTTCTAGTGAAGGGCCTTGTATGAATGAGGCTCAAGTACAGAGCTGAAATTTGAGACGGCGGGTTTGATTTTACACAAACATGAAGGGACGCAGCCCCAAGGTGATGGGTTCAGTGTTTCATAGAGTTTAAGGCCAGAAGAGACCATTGGATCATCGAGTCTGACCTTCGCATCACAGGCCTTAAACCACATCCAAATACCCGTGCTGAGCCTGACGACATTAGTGAAACCAAAGCACTTTAGTCCATCTGGAGACTAAACTGTTATGTGCAACAGGCAGAGAATAGGAGAAACTGAGGCATCACCAGTGCCCAACATCCATGCGATAGCAGGGAATTGATAAGGTGAAAGATACCCAGATGATCCTAGCAGGTTTGAGAGGTGACACCCCTTTAAACAGTGCTCTTAACAAGTAAGTTATTTGTGTGTGTTCCTGAGCCAGTGCTGGTACAAAAATGGGGGATGGCTCCTTCAACACAGCCAATAAAGCACCTCTCAATCCACACAACGAAACCTCTGGAGCCTTTCCTAAGAGTGCTACGTGCAGTATGGCCCTGGTCCTGTGGAATGAGAGGGCATTTCAGAAGGGCTCTGAAGGCCCTGTCTAATCCACAGAGAACTCCACAGTTCCAGCCTTGCAGCCTCTGGGACAGATAGTCATTCAGGTAGGCTGGTCCGCAGGGGGCAAGTCTTTTCAATACTAAGCGTAAGGTCTCAAGTCTCGCTTGCTGACTAAGCAGCCATGGTTAGAGCATGGGTGAAAGTCTTTGTGCAGTGGCGCTGTTGTGTTCATCAGTAGCCGGTGAGATGTTCCCAGGGTAGCCCCAAATAAAGCCCCTTCCAGTGATCCAAGTGACAGGCAGAGATGAGGTCTGGGGGTGGAGGGCAACATCCCTCCTGAACATCCGAGTGGAAAAATGCTGCTCCTGATTGCTGCTGGAAGTTGGTGTTCTGCATTCAGCTTCTAATAAAAAAACTGACCCTCCCTTTGCTCTTCGGGGCAGGGAGCTGTTGTGTTTGTGAAATGCTGATCATTTACAAGACCCACTTCATTCAGACTAGCAACCATTATAGGGAAGGATACAGCTGGTGCTCCCAGCTTTAAACCTGCCTTAATTTTCAGTGTTCTCACGAATGCTTCAAGTAACTACCTGCAGGATTTCATGTGCAAAGCCGAAGCCATCGTTGTCCTTGGTAACCTCATTCCTTTCCATGATGTTTGTAATTATACTTGTGAGTGTGAGACCGAACCTTCTGAGTTCCCTTCCCTGGCTCAGGAGTGCTCTCAGCGGTGCCATGGTAGGCTACAGAAGCCGGTTCTTCCAGCAATGCAAATGGAATCTGTTTCTGTGGCAGTGAAGGATGCGAAGCCTCGCTGCATGGTGGAGACACCAAGTGGAAAGGATCAGTGAGGTTGGACTTGGCCCTGTAAAATGGAGAGAGCCTTGTCCCAGTGGGGGAGAGAAGCAACAACTGGGAAAGCTCATTTGCAGAGTTGGGTATGAGGAGACATGCTTTGTGTATAACAGCTTTGCAAGGCCTTCTCCTAGCCAGTGGACCTGTGTGTGCAACTGTTGGTAAATACCAAAGACTAGATGCTTGTGGAGGCTTGCTGGGCACCTGTGAATCTGAGCTCTCTCCCTGGCAATGTTCTCTAGCTGCTAGGAGGAAGAATGTTACTCAGCTTGCTGAGGGCTAGCTGGGCTGAAACATGGATTCCCCCTTTTCATTAACGAGGATACTTTCCTCACTTTGCTCTGCTGCCCACAAGCCCTCGCACTGCATGCAATGTCACCGACCACTTGGCCACAGCTAGCCTTGGGATGAAAGGACTTCTAGAAGGCATTCTGCAGTGCTGTACATCTAGAGTTAAACCTGTAACATCTCCCCGCTCCGATCCCCAGTATCTTTGTCTCCTGGTCTGACGCCATCCCATTGAAGTCAATAGTCATCTTGCCATTGATTTCAGCGGGAGAAGGACCAGGGCCTTAATCTAAAATTTGAGACCGTTGCAACAGCAGAATTTACGTATTTGTTGTTCAGATTTATTCTAAACAATCAATTAAGTGAATTTAGTGCTATTGAAAACGTCAGCTAGACCCCACTAGACGCCACTGTCCCATGGTAGGTCTTATCTATCCTAGAAAGTTGTACTGCTCTAACTATACCAGTCTAGTTAAAGTTGAACAAGCACCCCTCATCTCGGTGCAGTTACATCGGTATAGCTGTTCCTCAGTGGGAAGGGAAATAACTGCACCAATGTGTCACTTATATCACAGCGGCTTTTACCAGTCACTATTTTCAGTGAAAACAACGGATATACCTGGAGTGTGGCCTGGTGCAAGCGTCTACCCATCGTCTCCTTGCATGCACCACACAAGGGTGCCTCATTCTGATCTCAAGGACCACATTCTGTCCCCAGGGCTCAGTCCATCCATGACCCTGCTCCTGAGAGTACAGCTGGCGCCTCACTGGTGATGGTGAGGGTTATGCTGTGAGCCTTGCCTGGCGAGCAAGACCCTGACTCATTTCACGTAGCACTTAACTGCTTGGGCTGGGTTTCAGGGAAAAGCTCCGTGATTCACTGTTTGTCACCCCCCCCTCAGCCAGCCAGCCAGGTCCCCATGCTGGAAAGACGTTGGTCCGTGTTCAGTAGATCCCCACTTTTCATACCAAAGGGGGTTAATAATCTCTCGTGGATTCTCAGTCCTGAGATTGTAACCGAACACTCTTCTCAACAGTGTCAAGATGGTGGTTCTCTCCAAGGAATACGGCTATGTGGTCCTGACCGGTGTTGCTGGCTTTATCATGATCACGCACCTTGCTGTGAATGTGGCGAAGGCACGCAAGAAGTACAAGGTGGAGGTGAGTGAGCAGTGTGGGTGGTCCTGCCCTAGAGGCACTGAGAACGCCTCCACTGGCTATCCTGAAGGAAAGAAGCCAAAGTGTCTTATGAGCTGGCTTAGTATGGCAGAAGCACTGGCAATTAGGGGAAACCCAAGACTTTGTGGACTAGTCCCTTCTGCGTACGTTGTGTGAACTGGCATTTGGTCTGGTCTAGATCCTGGTAATAAGGAACATCACAGTAGGTGGTGTCATGAGAAGACTGCAGCTCTCCAGTGTTTGGGCTGTAGCCCTGTGCCTCACCGTGTCCTTGGAGCTCCCTGCAGAGGAGGATATCCAGCTGGTGGTGGTCCACTCAGCAAACGTGGCTGTCACAAAACAGATGGGTCTGTTACAGTTCTCGGTGGGGGGCCTGGTTCTTTCAGCTCAAGCTGTAGACTCATGCTTGTAGCTGTGGAGGTCCCTGGTTCAGCCTCCAGCGTGTTGGCCAAGAGAGCAGCAGTCACATTAGCACTGACTCTGTGGGGCTGTCTACACTTGAAACACTACAGCTGTGCAGCTGCAGCGCTTCAATGTAGATACTACCTATGCCAACGGGAGGACTCTCCATTAGCATAGCGTGACAGGGTCAGACCAGCTGCCTACCGGAGAGCACTAGAAGGCCAATATCTCAGCCCCAGGCTCAGCAAGTCCCTTTTCCCCTGGTAGCTGAGCAGGGGTTACTCCAGGTTAATTAATACACCTGGAGCCAATCAAGGCCCCGCCCGGGATTTGTTAAAAGCCTCCCCTCCAGAGGAAGGGTGTGGCTGGAGTTTGGGAGTGTGTGAGTAGGCAAGAGGCTGTCAGAAGCCAGGAGGGTTTAGGACAGGGATGTCAAACTCAAATACACAGTGGGTCAAAATTAAAAACTTGGACAAAGTCGCGGGCCAACCTTGATATTTATTGAAAAAATGTCTACAATTGAGGAAGTTTTTCCTTCTCATCAAATATAACGATGAACCTTTTCATATGGAAACAAACTTAAGTTTTGCTTAAACATTGAATCTGGAACAAGCAAAGCTTAATACTATAAACACGTGAAATTGGTGCATGCGCTGTCTACCGGCGGGCCAGCTCTAGTAGACATTTGGTATTTTCTCGTGGGCCAAATATAATTACACTGCGGGCCAGATTTGGCCTGCGGGCCTGAGTTTGACATCTATGGTTTAGGAGAAGGAGCAGAACGCTGGCAGGAGAGAGCCCTGCAGGTACAAAGAGTGGGGAGGGAAAACCCTGCCTGAAGAGGAGGGCAAAGGACCTTTCCCAGGCCTGGAGGCTTGAGGGAAAAGACCCTGCCAGAAGGGAAAGATGGGACTGGACATTTGGTTGGGCACTACCATGCCCAGTGGGGCTGTCAGGTAAAGATCCTCTCCTGGCAAGACGACCAGGAAGGATTCTCTTATCCTTTGCATGATCCGTCCTTGAGGGGTGCTTGCAATAACCTCCACAGTGGCTATTCTAACCACTAACATTCAAAATCAGTGGATGCGCGCTGCTGACTCCGCCCTAGTCTTTGCTTCTCCTCAGTTGGTGCAGTCACCTTCCAGTGCCCATACGTGTGTTTGAAGAGTCTCTCCCTCTTGCAGCAAGTGACAAGCCTCACTGTCTCTGTGCCAGGTCCCCTGCTGCTGCTAGGAACCCTTGCTGCTTCCCCCCTTGAGAGGGGAGGTGTAGGACCTGGCAGCAACAGGCTAAGAGTTCAGGCTGGGGGAGGTAGGATGGGACTCGCTTTGCCTGAGGGGCGCTAACCCCGCTGTTCCCTCTAGGCAAGGCTGCTGCCTCCCTGCTACACCACCTTCTAGCACTATCCTTCCCAACCGAGGCAGCTGCAAAACCCGAGACTTTCTGCTACTCTGACACTTAAACACAGGTTTCCCCCACCCTGACATCGGGCCAGCCTGGCAGTATGCCTCCATGAGTGCGTGCGGGCAGGGAGTTGGTGGTTTCTGTGCACTGATCTCCAGAGCTAGATCTGCAGAGCTGGGACTGGCAGATCAGCTCAGCCGCTGGGGACAGAGCGTGGGCTGTTGAAGGGTGTCAGAAACAGAGAAACGTAAGAGACCCGCTGACAAGCAAATAACCACACAGCCCCTGCCCTATCTGCTTATGCTTTTCCCTGCTAGCAGGAGTGTAGATCTTCCTCTGGGAAGGCCCCGGTTCGATTTGGGAGCAGGAGAGAGTGAGATGGTTAGAGGAGTGTTTAAAAACAGAGGGAGGCAGGCGTATAAAACTCAAAGGAGACTTTTAAGAGGAACAGCAGCAAAGAGAATGTTTCATCTCGGAATCGGAGTCAGGACTTGGCATGTGGCGCCTGCTGTGCTGTGAAGTAACTCTGGCAGGTCGGGGGTTTCCTCCAAGGCATGATTCCAGAAACTCGAGGTGCGGTGGAGGAACCTGTGTGGCGCAGCCTGCAACCTCCCCCGAGAGAGGGCAGTCAGGGGTGTGTCTGAGGCTGCAGCAGTATCTGGCTGCTGGGTTTTGTGTGTACCCCCGCTGCTCTTTCCCCATGAGTGCATAGACGAGGATGCAGGATTTGGATCAGACCATAAAAGGCAGATTGTGGTGTATTGCGCTTGTGGAGCCCACCGTTCAGTGTGTGACACACCCCTCAAGGCTGGTCCACAGAGGAAAAGTTCAAATGGGAAAGGCTCAACACTGCACATTCTGGTTCAGTCCCTGGAGACATGTGACAGCCGTTCCTTCACAACATCGTGAGACTCTCCCTTTAAGTGATGGGCTAGCTTTGTGTTGTGGAGGGGCCATGCCTAGGGCTGTTAGCATGATATGGGCAAGGGAATCGCCGTTTGTGCCCAGAAGGACTTTTGTTTTAGACCATAGAAGGAATGGGCAATGAGTTCAGTGCTGGGAGATGGCATGAGAGAGCTTAGCAGGGTTAGAACCAGTGTGGACACTCTCAGCTGAAATTCCTACCCGGATAGAGAGTGTGCGCACAGAACGCTAACCTCAGCTTACCTCAGGAAAGCATCTGCAGTCAAGACACTGCTCCTGCTTGCTGCTCAGATCTGCAGAGAAGATGGGGAAGGTAGTACACTTCCAGCCCCTATTCCCGGCTGCTGCCTTCTGCCCAGCTCCCCAGATGAGAAAGCAAACAGGATTTTGGGGCGGGGGGGGGGGGGGGGGGGGGGAGGTGCTCTAGCCTCCATTCCAGCCTGCAGGCTGGCTCCACAGAGCAGATGGGATTGCAGAGGGCCCATCCAACCCCTGGCTGCTGCTGCTGCCACCTCTTGGCCTCTGGAGGGTGTGTAGAGAGGAGCCATGGGTCCTCTCCCAGAAATGCTATCTGAACAGAACCAAAAGGTGGTCTTAACAAGGTAGCATCTGGGGGGACAGATCCTTCATTTCTTGTCACATCTTGTAGCATTTGCAAGACCACTGAGACATGAGGCCAGGGTTCACTCTGTGCCCTAGGCTGTAGGCACAGCTCAGCCAATGCTCCCAGGAGTTTGAAGTTCGGCTTACAGCTTATTCTTGAAGAAAGGTAACACCCCCCCAGGAGGTAGTCAGGTGGTCTTGCCAAACAGCCGAGTAGAAATTGAGATTGCCCTGGGCGAGTCGTTGGGGAAATAACACCCTCTGCGGGAAGTGGCGAGTGACACTGCTGTGAGAGGACGCAGAGCTGCGTGTGTTTGCTAACACTGTCGTCTTTAACAGTATCCAAACATGTATAGCACGGACCCTGACCATGGACACATCTTCAACTGTATCCAGCGCGCGCATCAGAACACGTGAGTATCAGGGATGGGCCTGAGCGCTGGCTTGAAGATTTAAATTAAGCACTTGACGCCTGGAGTCTAGGATTTAGTGCCACTAAACGCTTTGACTGTCTGGGTTGGGTTCTGAGAAAATGTAAGCCTCTGCTGCAGCGTTAACGACTAGGAGGTGAGATGGTGCTGGGCCCTCATCCTGCCTCAAATCACAGGGGTTAGTCTCCAGTCATGGTCTGGCCTTGCCTGGGAGGGACTATTGTGTGATATCATAGCCTGTCAGTTTGCCCATGCGGACCACTCCTAAGGGACAGGAAGCTCTGTACCCACGGGGGTATGTCATGCCTGGCCTTTTGGTGGTCGTCTTTGTTCAGTTGCCTGATGAGGGCCTGAATCGCCCAGCGAATGACTGGCCTGTTGGTCACCAGCCCAGAGAAACCTGGCCGCAGCGAGAGCATGACTCGTGTGTTCCCATTCCCTAGCTAATAAACAGTGGCTTAGTAATTGGCGGAAACTTTAAAAGGGAACTTCAGGCCTTGTAAGCAAATGCGCTGCTGATCCTGGACAGGGGCTCTGGGATCTTCAGGCTTCCCCAGGGTCTGTATCCATCCCTGCACACACATTGTGTCAACACCATTGTGGTTGTCACAGCCTTCTTGCAAAGGCAGCTGAAAGCTGGGCTTGGAGGCCTCTTGTGACCAGCCCCGTTCCTTTCTCTTGATCTCTATACAGGCTAAAGATGTGCCCTAAAATATGTTGCCTAACTCTCAAGTGTAGAGGAAGGTGGGGTAGGCAAAGACTGATAATCTAGACTTCCACAATGATCTCTTTAAAAACAACCAAAAACCCCACCCTCTTATGAGTTCAATTATAAGTGCAAATCTCTCTTCTATTTTCAGCTTGGAAGTTTACCCCTCCTTCCTGTTCTTCCTAGCCATGGGCGGCATCTACCACCCGGTGAGTCTCATCCCTGACCAAGTGTGAAATGATTGGATGGGAGACTGTTCCTACGCTCCCCTCCCTGGCTGTTGGGTACAGGAGGCTGTGCCAAGATCTCCCGAGGCGGCAAAGTCTGCCTTCTCTACCCCGACCCCTTACCGTGTGGGTAGCCAAGGGAGCATGGTACGGTTTCCCCCACTAACTGTTCCTGCTTTTCTCTAGCGTGTCGCTGTTGGGCTCGGCCTCACCTGGATCATTGGGAGAGTCCTCTACGCCTACGGCTACTACACAGGAGGTGAGTCTTTAGACTGACAATGGAAAGGCCCTATTTAAGACCTGGGGGCTCTGGTGCTGACCTTCTAGCCTCTTTAGTGGAAGATTGCCCTGCCCTGCGAGTCAGTTGGTGGGGGCGGGAGTGGTGAATAAGGCTTCCTGTGCCACTGGGGGGAGGCTGGTGGCTTTGCCCCAGGTGATAGGGTGATAGTGAAGATTGCATGGCAGAGTCTGCACATGCTTGTTCTTGTGTAAAAGCTCTATGCTGGGGATAGGATGAGCCAAATCTGCTGGGTATTCAGTGTGGAGTGCTACAGCCTGGCAATCTAGTGCTGGCACCCACTCAGTCTTTGGGCAACTAGCTTGACGGCGCATCATAAAGTGAGAGGGTTAGAGAATGGCAACACATTTGTGTAAAAGGAAATAGAAGTCAAGCTCCCCAGCAGTGAAACTCTGCAGGCTCAGATGGGAGATACAGCCTAAACCTGGACGTGAAAATCATTCGTTCATTCACCCACCATGTTCTGCTCCCCCTGTGCGTAACTGATAACGCAACTCCAAGGTGTCAGGTACACCGAGTGGAGCAGGGGAAGCTTGGAATCCTGAATTCAGAACTTTCACCCACCCAGGTTGGGCTTTGTGGATGCAGAGAATAGGGTGAGCATGGAGCTTTCAGCCTGCAACAGTCTTAATCGCTTGCTTTTAAATGTGCATGTTCTGGAAAAGTTTTTTGGCTTCCCCTTTTAAAAAATGAACCGAGGCAGCTGCGCATGAAGTTTCTGTACAGCAAGCTGGGCTCTGACCTGGGCCCCCACCCTCCCATGTGCCACCTTAAAGGTGTATTAAACCTCCTGGTGGCGTGGGATAGTGCTGCTCGGCTAGCTAAGCGTGTGCTGTCTCATCTTTCTACAGATCCCAGAAAGCGAAACCGAGGGGCCATTGGTTCGGCTGCACTCCTCGGATTGGTGGGGAACACGCTGTACTCAGCCTGCCAGCACCTTGACTGGATCTCCAGGGAGTAGCTGGCCTCCATAGCCCTTGGCTGCGTTCTAGAGATCTCCAGGATGTAGACTGTTGGGGGGAGGTGGTTTTGGATAATAAACTTAATTTCCAATTTAACTAGTTTTTTTCCTAATTAAAATTCAAAGGTGCTTTTTAAAGTAGTTCTGGGCAATAATTAGAGTGGGAATTGGAAAAAAGCGTGTGCTGTACATACAGGGAGGTACAGCAGTCCAGTAAACAGGCACACTTTGTATTTTATGATGCTGGCCTAGCCTGGTGACATCTAACATGACACAAAAATGGGTGTCCTATTTCCTCTCCTTCCCTGTGCTAGGACTGTACTCAGAGCATCGGATCTCTGACAGCAGCAGCTCCACCGTGCAGGTGACTAGAAAAGGTTGTGGCCAGGTCACAACCAGGAAGACGCTTCTGCCCCTGCAGTGAGCTGCAGGCAGGACCATCTCTTGGTGCCCAGAAAGATGCTGCCCACCAGCACGTTTACTTTAGGGCCTTAGACTTGTGCGTAGGGGAGATGCTGTGCTCCAGCATCACTGCCCCGTTCTTGGTTTCTGGGCTGAACGTTAGCCTCTGCTGCAGGCAGTGCTGGCTGAGCCAGATAAAAAGCAGGGTCACCACCACTCCCCCCCACGACCTCATCCTGCTGGCTGCAGCATTATAGGATTTAAGAGCACAAGGGACGAAGCTCAGGCCCCTCTGCTCTAAAGGTGGTTCTTTTCATGCCCTTGGCCCAGACCCGTGCGTCCTGTGATCTCTTCTCAGACAAGGAGCTGTTGTGCCAGTGGTGCAGTCTGCAATTGTATTGCTTTACCCTGCCATCTGCATCTCAGGCAGATGAGGGCAACTTTTAAACAAGGTATGCAAATGAAGGCGGCAGAGAGGGCCAAGGCAGCTGTGCCCTGGGGAAGAGGGGATTTCAAAGCTGGAGGATGTATTGGATTATTTAGGGCAGGCAATGCTGGGCGTTTCCCCCTATTATCTTAAGCAGGAGATAGAAAACGCCACCACTGCGTACTGGGCACTTGACAAGAGGCAAAACTTCAGTTATCCTTAATTTCATCCCTTTGCCCCTTGTGTCCCCTTTGAGGTAAGGCCTTTGCCTACTCTGGTCTAACTAAGCTAGCCCTACACCACTTTTATTCTTCCTCACTCAGTTCCTTGTGTGTGCAGTCTGCACTGAACACTGTGCTAAGAGCATTAAGTGCATCGCCCTCTTTCTGGAGAAGCAGCAGAAACCCATGTCCTGAATGAACCACTGCAGGCAACTTTGCACTTGGAAGTGCCTTTCTGTTCCCACCTCACGTTCTAGGCTTTCCCTTTTAACACTGCACTTGATTTAAAAATCCGGTTGCCCTGAATCCTTTATGCAGTGAGTGAGCTAGGCAGTAGCTGTTTGTAGGTGGGACTCTTAGGTTAACTTTGCTAAACTCCCAGGGGACAAACTTGAGCCTGTCCCCTGCTTGTTCCCTGATCACCCACTATTCGTCTACCCTGCCCTTGAAAGTTTCAGCTCCTCTCCAAAACAGCTGGCAGTGTTGATTTAACTGCACTGCAAGAGACCTTGTACTGAATGCTACAATACTAAACCCTGTTTTCTCCCACTAGAAGACAGCACTTTGAACTGCAGCTCCCATTCTTCCATAAGCAGATCTCCGAGCCAAGGCCATACACCAGCACTTTTATCTGATTGCTTTATATTTCTTTATTCTAACAATGTGTGTACATAAGCGTAGCTTGCCTAACTGTAGATGCCTGGGGGGATAACAAATAACTCACTACACCAGCAATGGAGGTGGTGCTAGGATTGGAGCATTCACCCTATTCCAAAGCTGCTGGTGGATGCCCTTAGTATGATTTTCACTGCACAATGAGCTGTATGTAGAAACAAGACCACCCACGGCTCTGTCAGCATATGGAGATGGCCAACCAGTGTTCACACACCCCTCTCTCCAGCCTGCAGCAGTTTTGGGTAAGGGCACTACTGCTCGGAACTGATCTATAAGAGGTCAGTCATGCTGCCAAGGCTGTCATACGGCTCAGTGTGCACGAAGGAAACCTGCTTACAGAGACTCTGGCAACATTGCAGGCTTTCTCCATGCCCAATGAGCTGTCGGAGCGCCGCTCCATAGTCAGTCAAATTGTTACACTAAATAATTGCCAGTAGACAAAGCAACTACTTCAGTAGCAGCAGCTGCTGGTGATGAATTAAGGTCACTTAATCTGATTTTAGTCCTAGGCCCCCCCAGACTGGAGAATGGGACACAAACGTGAGCCTCAAGTGTTTGTCTCCACCCATCCCGTGTCGTCGTCACCGTCACACACCCCCTCTCCCCCAGTACAAAAAAATAGGATTGCAGGACACTGCCGCATCTTGGCTTCCCCCTTTGGCACCTGACATTGAGCACTCCCAGCTACTGCCATCAAGAAGTTCTAGTAGAAATCTCTGCTGAGTGAGTGGGATGGCCTGTTGCTCTCCTGTGAGGCCCCTGCCATTAGAACACAGACTCCACATCGCCCATCTCCACACAGACAGTTTTCAGCTGCGAGTAATACTCCATCGCCGCCCGGCCGTTCTCTCTGCCAAACCCTGGAAGGGACAGACACCATATCCAAGAGTCAGATGGCAGTGCAGTCATTGGCCACAGGGCTGGTAACAGCAAGTGGCGAACATCCCCCTCTGGCCCGTTGTGGGAGGGTGACCCTGCCTCCAGGAGGCACTGCAGCATCACTAGCTTCTTGACATGGTATTTCAAGTTCTCCCGAGTCCAAGTAGCTGAGTCAGCTCTGAGCTAGGAGCCATGGCAGGCCCTGTAAATTCCCCTCCCTTGCTTTCTCTGTGGAGGACACTGCAGCTCACTCTCCAACTTCCTGCCTTTAGTTTCTAGCTGCAGCCCTGGGAATTTAAGGCTGGCTGCTCAGAATAGCGACCGAGACGCTGCATGGCTTTTGGCTTACCAAGCCTCTGAGGATACCTGCCATCACAGGAGTAGTGACAACCTTATTCCTATACGCTGGAGAGGGTTAGACGGGAAACAAGCAGGTTTTGCAGAGCTGGAGCCTTGCTCACCTGACATCTTGTATCCTCCAAAGGGCAGCTCCACAGGGCTGATGTTATAGTTGTTAATGAAGCACATTCCAGCCTGGAGAGCAGCCACCACCCTGTGAGCCCGCTGGATATCCCTGCAGGAGAAAGAAAGTTTACTGAGCCTTCTATTCCATGCAAACCCCCCCACCCCATCTGCAGACAGCTCGGGGGAAGCATCAAGTCCCACTGGCAGCCTTTGCTCCCCCAGGCCCCGCAGCAGTGCTGATGAGAAGTGAATGAGAATCTAGTCCACAGGCAGCATCTAGAGTGACGCACCCAACCTGTGCTTGCCCAAGGGATGTAGCTGCTAGTTGCCAGGAAGCCTAGGATGGAACTTAATTTAGAGCTGTCAGAACAAGGAAACCAGGAAGGCAGGGCTGGCTGTCTTCTCCCCCAACACTGGAGGGGGAAGCAGACAAGAGCTGCCTCTGGACACTTGGTGTGCGCACATCCTAAAATGAGGCAGTGTCTTCCCATGGCAGGGAAGAGAGACAGAGCTGTGAAGGAGATCGAGTGGCACCTGGAGACAAGTTGTTATGAAAAGGGGAAATGGGGGAGACGGGGAGGGGGGGATAACAGACTGTCACTTGTAGCAAGGTCTGTATTCCTGGCATGGTTCATTTTGTTTATCTTTCATGTTACAAACTCCTGGGGGCAGGGACCATTTCCTATTCTGTCTGCACAATGGGACCCCAGTTCTAGCTAGAACACAAAGAGCAGCAGAGAGAAGTCCCAGCAAGCAGTTAGAGGCAGGAAGTGTCTTTTTGTTCCAAGTTTTGTACACCACCTTGCACAATGAGGTCCTGGTCCATGACAGAAATAATAAATAATAGTGCTCTGGCTTGATCTGAGCCATCTTACCGCTCTCTGTGGCTGTTAGTCGAGAGCATCCATGAAGCAGAATTGCCACCAGCACTTGGTCTTCCACTCTGGAAACTTTCTCCTCCTATCCCTAGTCCATTTCAAGGACTGAACACTGCTCCCCATACCTGGTAAAGACACCACCTGCCAGCCCAAAGGTGGTGTTATTGGCTCTCTCCAGGACCTCCTCCTCGGTGTCAAATGGTAGGATGGACATGACAGGCCCAAAGATCTCCTCTTTCACACATGTCATCTCATCCCTGCAGTCCCCTGAAAGCATTGCAACACACACTAGTATGGGCAGAGGTGAATTCTGTATACATAACACCAGCCCTGTCACAACAGTATTTGATATAGCATCTTCATTGGTACTCTATTAGCCAAGCTGAGAAGGGTTTAGGATAAAAGGTAGGAGTATCCTACCTCTCACATGCAGAACAAGCACTAACTTCCGCACTCATCCCTCTGACCAGTCACTTTACTGGGCTTCAACCTGCACCTTCTGTCACTTTTCTGTCAAGGCCACCATGCTCCATTCATCACATCCCTGTATCCTGTCAAGGCTCCTGAATCTATGAACCCCTGTATGCCTTGCATTGCAACCTGAAACCATTATCTGCACTACTTGCAGGGAATGTTGCAGTTCAAGACTGAAGGGCTAGGCAGAGCTATGTGTGAGGCCAAAGGAGGGTGCTGCAAATCAGGACTGAATGTACTGGCGGACTGGGAGGTGCAAGCTTGCACATCTTCTGCCTGTAGCATGCTTATAAGACCCTCCAACACAACACATAAAGATCATGTCCACACATGGCATTGGCGTGTGAATTCTATCCTGGCTCTGCTTTATGCAGGAAGTGGGCAGGCCGCCTGCCCACAATTCAAAGCCCTCAACTGCTGCTTTGCATCTCCCATTCCCCTTCAGATCTACCCACCCTCCATTCCTCTACCTGTGTCTCCAAGTCTTCCAGCCTTGGGGCTGAGATATTAGTCACAACTAGAGAGAGTTAGTTGTAAGGAGCTTCAGGAGGGTAGAGCAAAGCTAGGCAAACTGGATAGTGTGATAGCAGACGAAACTGAATGTGGGCTAAAGGTATATCTACACTGCAATCACAGGTGTGCATGCAGCAACAGACACACCCAAGCCAGCTTTAATCTAGCTAACCTGGATAACAGCAGCAGCAAAGCTGCAGCAGCAGGTAGAAGCAACCCCCAGGTCTCCCTGGGTACAAACTCTTGCCGCTAGCCAGTGGTGCTGCAGCTGCACTAGTACTGTTCTTCAAGCTAGCTCGGGTATATCTACACGGGTTGCAATCACAGCTCTGACTGCAGGGTAGCAGTGCCCTAAGCTGCAAGGCAGTGCACGGTATGGGACACCATTTGAATCTCATTATCCTTCCTGGGTTCTAAATGAACTCCAGAAAGGGACCTAGGCAGTGTTGTGGACAGCTCAAAGACCTCTGCTGAGTGCACAGCAGCACTGGAGGGTTAGGAAGAATAAGAAAATAGGGCAATATTGCTACACTGTATAAAAAGTCTGCCCTTCAATACCATAGTCAGTTCTGGTCACCCCTTTGCAAAATAGCCAAGATAGGAAGGGTCTAAAAATATCAGAGGCCCAGAGAAACTGATGATTGAGACTATTCCGTTTACAAGAGGGGTATGACAAGAGGTGCATCAAACAACAAATCAGTTAGAGAAGTTAGATCGGGCACTCCTTTCTCACATACAAAGGAACGCCCTCATTTAAAAGTGAGAAAAGAAAATGCTTTTTTTAAAACAAAGCAATGATGATAAGCCTGGGGAACCCACTGCCACGAGATGAGGTCAAGAGCTTAGTAAGGCTCAAGGAGAATTAGCTTTTTTAACATCTACAGTCAAACCACATGGAAAAAGCTTCTTAAATGGATGCCAACTTACATGTCTCAGGGCACAGAGCAAGCACTAACTGCCCAGGATTAGGAGGAAATTTTCACCCTTTTGGACAGTCGTCTCATAGTTGTCCATCCTCGGGGTATTAATACACCTTCCTCTGACACTCTGGATTCTGGACACGGCCATAGACATTATACATCACTGATCTTATCCACTATGTTCCTATGCCTCAAGAGTATTGTGCGTTGAGTCCAGCCGTCTGAACCATACACACAAGCTGAGAAGGGTTACACCTTTCATGGGCTTCACTTTCGGCAGAGGGTCTCACTGAGGTCAGGTTAGCCTTACCCTATGCATATAAGACAGCTCCAGTGAGCTGATGAGGAATCATACCTAGCACGCAGGGTCGCATGTAGTAACCATTCTTCAGCTTGGGGTCATCCGGCACATACGGGTCCCCACCACATAGCACCTTCGCCCCCTGAAAATGAGCCAAACCAGAAGGTACACATCATGCCCGAGAGCCAGCATACCGCCCTGATGTGCCTGTTGGCCAGCAGCAGTCACAGCTGCAGCCTTAGAAGAGGCTTAAGGTGGATGAAGCTGGCTAGTCACAGGAATGATGGATTTCAGGAGTCTGGGGGGTTGATGTGGTGGCAAAAGTCAAATCAGCTTCAAAGAGAGCTGCACAGCGAAGCCCCCGGACTGCTTGGGAGGCTAAGAGAGCAGGAGCTGTCGTGCTGTGGCTATAAGGAGATGAGACCAGGCAGTTCTCAGTGACAGGATTAGCCAGTTCCCCAAGATCCAGAAGCCTTCCTCCCTCCTTTCCTTCATGCTCACAAAGTACAGAACAGCAGCAGCTTGTGCCACTTGTTTGGGAGCCAGGCGGTATTCCCAAGGGTATTTTGGTTCCCTCGCCTCCAGCGAGAGCTGACATTTCCTCTCCAGGCTCCTCCAAGAACTTCAGCAGGTACTCAAGACGCCTCTCGGCCTGAGCAGCATTTGACTGGCCAGATACATTACGGGAACGTTCACCCCACCCAGAAGAGCAAGTGGTCTGCTCTATTCTACCAGCATCACTGCAGGCAGCAGAAAAATTACTCCACCATGGAAATTAGATAGTCACATGGCATACCCACTGCCGCCCTTGGCTTGCCCTTGCTCTCATCTTTTAGAGCACATGACATCACCCAGCAATAAGTGCTTTGACTGGAAAGGAAAGGGTTAAAGCAGATGTCTGTGAGGGCACCCCGCCCTAGTGCCTAGTCCATCAAGTGGTAACTGCAGCATACCACCCCCATGACCAGCTGTCACTGGGGACAGCAGAGACTCCAGAGTAACTCCTGCTGGGACCTATTAAGAGGCTTGCATGTGTTCCCTGGTCGGAGTCTGCTATCAGCTAAGACCTGAAAACCCTTGAGTTTAGAGCTGCTCAGAGCCTGACCCGACCGCACCTGTTGCTCCCCAGGCCACAAACAAAACGTCTCCCAGGCACAGCCACAAGCAGACAAAGGAGAAGCCTATTTTCAGCTGTGTGTATCGAGAGCTGGCCAGGGCCCAGAATTCAGGGCTCTGCCATTCTCTGGTTACAGGTGGGGATATTGCTAACATGCCTGCTGGAGCCAGGAGCCGCACTTCCTCGTTAGTGTGTCAGAAAGGCTAATACAGAGCCAGAGACTTGGCCTGTGGCTGGAAGAATGCATTTCCCACTGCTTGGTTTGAAGAGCCCAGCAAGCTGTAATTCGAATCTGTCCAGGTGATCTGTTACTGGCCTGGCGTGTTAAACAAAGAGCTCTGCAGTTACACTTTAAACCAGGCCTGGCAGACTCATTCTGGGGAGAGAGCCAGGACCCAAGTTCAGGACAACATTCTCCTCTCAACCCATGGCACAGCTCCAACTGGGATCAATGGGAAGTTTGCACAAAGATCAAGGGTGGAATCTGGCCGGTAGGTAATAAGTTTGGGCCAGCCCCTCAGCTGGTGCAAATCAGCATTGCGCCAGTGGAGCTATGCCAGTTTACACCACATAAGGATCTGGCCCTTCGTTGTTCATTACACAGTCAATCCCTCAGTATCATGTTCAACAGGAAAATGTTCTTCACTTCAGGATGACCCCTACTTCTGTCATTTGTTTCTCTGCCCTCCCCTTCCTCCTTTCTGTTTCTCTTCCTCCATTTGTCTCTCCCCTCCTTCCAACCCTCTGCACCACCTCCAGATCCACCCCCTCCAGGGTTCAGCCCAGTCCCCATTACCTATTCCTGCTGCTAAAATCATCCACAATTAAATAGCTAGTGCTGAGAGATGAACTATCAGTAGGCTTTAGCATGGCTAGACCAAAGACAATAGAAGGGTTGGGAAGTTCCCGGGTGTCAAAGCTATTGTATCCAGACTGCCTGCAGACCCAGGCACACATCACTTCACTGGTTACACTTTGGTCATGTCTGGAAGGGTCTCTTCGCAAACAAGGCCTACAATTATGTTTTTAAATGAAAGCTGAGATTCTAGAGTACTCCCATAAATAGATCAAGCAAGCCACATGTTTCCCATCTCTGCTTTACATGTTACAATATGGGCTATCTATCCCATGACTCCACAGCCATGCTGAAACACTAACATCTGAATGGTATGATATCCTACCACTCTGATTCAACTTAAAGCTGTTGTGTACTGTGTAAATTTTAATCCAGGAGTCCCTAGTGTATGTACCCTCTTGGCACGTGTCATTCACATCACCACACAAGGGGGGGATGGAGGAGAGAGAATACATGCTGCCTAGCTATTAAACTAGCAACCAAGGGAGGTCCGTTCCCCAGCATACGTGACTCTTTCCAGCAAGTTCCCACAAATCCCAGAAAGCTGGATGCTCTCACCTGCTCCTTCGCCTGTGTAATGAACCCCAGGACTCGCTCCAGGTGGGAGCGGCTGATGAGGGCCCCCATCCTTGTGTCTTCCAGAAGCGGGTCTCCAATTTTAATCTTCTGGGTGCGTTTCACCACTTCCTTCGTGAAGGCCTCCAGGATCTCCCTCTGCACAAACACTCGAGTGCCATTGCAGCAAACCTGGACCATCAGAATCAGCAATATCTTAAGCAAGGCTCTTTAGGAGAGGTACGTAACATACTATGGTCCCCACACAACACCTTATCCAACCCACCGAAGCAGCACGTGCACCAGCCTCATGTTTCACTTACACTACCTCCCAGGAATGGGATTTGACCCCAAGTGGCTACTAAGTGATCAATGTAACTACCAAGTTTAACCCCTTCGCTATCTTTCCTCAAACACACTGGGTGTGAGCTTTTCCTTTTCCTGCATCACCAGCTCCATATAGACCACCAGCATGATTGCTTGTTTGCATGGCAGTCTGATTGATTGGAGAGGAGCTCAAAACAGCCCTAGATCCTTCCTTCCCAACTCAGGAGCTGTTTGGACACGATACAGAAGCTAGCTGCGTTATGTAGCTCAGTCCATCCCCAGAGGCAATAAAGGCAAAGGGGTCGGCTGTTCATTCCCTCACCACAAAACACATCACACACCAGTATTTTAGTGCTCTGGGTGCCACCAAGTGGCGAAGATATATATAGCCACCAGCAGAGGATAATCAAAGCTGGCTGCTCCAACTTCAAAGATGCCCCAAAGGGCCACTTAAGCATTTAGTTATTGTGGTGATAGATGTTACAGAAAACCTCAAAGTGCCCACAGAGGAGTAAAAACCTTGCAGCCTGGCATGGGGGTGGAAGCATTATCAGCAAGCCCCACACTACTGCAGACTCACAGCAGCTGATCCAGTCAGTAATGGAACCCAAAGGGGCCGCAGTGGGGAGGCAGAGTCAGACATTCTGATCTCTGTGCTGCAGATTTGACTCCCAAGGCCTAAGTGCGGGACTAGGTGATGTGTGTAAGGTACCAGCCCCTGAAGAGATGCTTCTGGAGACACCACCCCCACGTCAGAGAATGACACTACCTCCTGGGACAAGGGAGGAAGGAGCTCAAGGTGGCACAGAAAATAGGCACTCTAACCCGTTTTGCCATCTATCATGACTCTCACTGGAGGTAGAACCCAGGATGTGTGCTAGAGCCCTGTGCAGAGCTATTCTTAATCCTGCTCTCGCTATGATGGCAGCAGCTCCCGCGGGACTGCAGTCCCACACAGCACCCTAGTGTGCGCCCTTCCCCAAGCCGCTGAAGAGACTTCATAAACAGGTTCCATCATGCGGTAGTTTTCCCGTTATATACAAGGAGAGGGACTGTAACTTGAGTGTTTTAGGATATCCATCGCTGTAGTGTCAGTGAGTCTCGAAGACGGAAGGAGAGGGAGACATGATGTGCATCCTCAACCTCAGGAATAGCCTTGCTGACCTCTCCCCTCCCACTAGTAGGGTAGAAAACAGTAGCATTCACATCCCCTTGGAGCTGCAGACCTCGCCCTGCGTGAGGAAGTTAGCCATCAGGGCTCCATTCACGGCGTTCTCCAGGACGCTGTCAGAGAATATGATGAGGGGGGATTTGCCCCCCAGTTCCAGGGTGACTGGTTTGATCCCTTTGGCTGACATCTCCATGATCTAATACAAACAAAGACAGAAGGGACAGGTGGGGGATGAACACAATCTGGGGTGTCTGTGAGGGCACAACCAGGTCCAGAGGGCCACAGGAGACCACAAATTCCCGCCTCCCCACACCCCCATGAGAAGGGAGTGAGAGGGGAAATTCACCCCTGCTCATACACACGCCCTTTGCAACAACAGAAGCAAGTCATGTGCAGAAAGTTGGGGACTGCCTTTTTTTTTGTTTTTTTTTAGTGTGGTGGGGTTCCCAGGCTCCTGCACTGTGATGGACACAACGGACAATGATTATAATGGTACTGAAAGCCAAGGAACCGTGCATGCTGAAAATGTACTGTTTTAAGGGTGTATCAATTTGAATATGTTATAGACTAACTGAGTGCCAGGATACAGACACACAGCACCAGCCAAAGCTGCATGAGGGGGCATCACCTAGACTAGCAGGTCGTGTGTGTGTCTGTGAAAATATCTACCATACCAGAAGCAGAGTGGCCAGTCTGTGCTATGCTACTCTGTCCTGCAGATCTTATAACTCTTTTTGGGGTCTCCCCTGCCTCAGGGAATGGAAAATGGCCCTGGTTTCTCAGCAGAGAAACTGCCAGGGACTGCGGGGGGTAGGAGGGAGCATTCTTGTTTGCTTCTGAAAAGGCAACAACTACACACTGAGGGAAATGAGCAATATCCCCATCTTCACCCCAGGAAACAGACAGGATCAGTTGGTATCCCACACTAATGGATGATCCCTTCCGGATGTTCCAGTAGGAAAGTCCTTGAGTTCCAGGCTAACATGGCCCCAGGATAAATCTTCCCCAGCTCCCAAGTGCTCACTGTCTGGCTGCATGCACATGAACAGAATTTGCTGTATTCCCCACGATACCACTGCTAGATAAGCAGTTGTCCAGTAACGTGGGGTAGAAAATTATTAACAGTAATTACTACCTTCTTCCCCCTAAGAAAAAAGGGGTCTCTGCATATTGATTTAACCCGAGTTTGGGTTGATTGGAGGGGAACATATTAGTCTCCAGTTCTCGTATGTTCTGTTGCTGCATAGCTCAAACACATTCTGACCCAAGTTTACCCATTGGGTACCTGTATTTCTTCCCCGCCAGAGAACCCTCTTCACCAGGCTGAAGAGGGTAACTCTCTGTCAGAGCCAAGACGCCCCAGAGTTTTGATCAGGTTAATAGCTCCTCTCTAGAGCAGAGGCAGCCCTCAAGGCCACCCCGCACCGCTAGTACTCCAGACAGGCCCCTATAGCATAAGTAAAGCCTTTTATCTGACATTTCAGAATAGCTGCAAGTCATGCCCCATGTGTCAGCCATTGTCCAGGACGGGCTGCTTGTGCGCAGGCTTGTGGGAGGCTCTGCCTCTGCAGCATGCCTCTGGTATTAGTGCCATAATTAGAAGCCCCTTGCCCCCACATCACAAAGGGGTCTTTACCTTGATCCCAGTTGGCACGCTCCCTGTGAAAGAGACCTTGGCTACATCCCGGTGCTGGCACAGAAACTGACCCGTGGCAGCTCCACCTTGCACCACGGAGAATAGCCCATCAGGCACGCCAGCCTGGGTGAAGATCTCTGCCAGCATCACCACCGAGATGGGGGTGAGGGGAGACGGCTTGTAGATCATGGCGTTACCTATGCAAATCCAACACAAGGGCAGGACGGGAGAGGGGATGTTAAAACCTGAGAGGCACTGGGGACAGGGACGGGGGGGATTGCATGTTCAAACATCTCACCCTCCACTAGCAGGATGGATTTTGCAGAGATTTAAAACAGGAGAGCAACTGGCAGTTTTGTCCCTTTGGATCCCAACAGGTGTCCAGGCAGGGCAGGGACGATATATACAAATGCAGTAGTCTAAGTAACTGATTAAATAAGGGCACGCAAAGGGGGGCAAACACAACTGAAGGCACTCAGCAGCAGGAATGTGCTAGTATGGCACCTGCTACTGGAATGAACAGAAGGAGGGGCAGAGCCATTGCTTTGCAGGCCCCAGGACTTTACTCCTTCCCCTTTCTCTGTTTTTTACTGAAACTTTTACCTGTTTGGTGGGAGGCAACAGCAGCAGCCCTCTCCTGTCATGCTCCCACCCCATAACGGAGTTATTTGCTATCTCTGCCTTGCCCCGGTCTCCCCTCCCTGCCAGAATGAGTCTCTCTTAGGAATGGACCTAAGACAAACAGATCCTTCATCATCCACTAATGCAGCTTAGTGCATGAATGTTTCATCCTGACTCCCTCCTTCACCACATGATCGCCCACATCACCAAGAAATCTGCATGGGTGGAGGGGAAAGGAGTCTCGTTACCACAAGCCAAGGCTGGGGCAGACTTCCAACAGGCAATCTGGAAGGGATAGTTCCAGGCTCCAATACCAACACATACTCCAAGTGCCTCTCTTCGGGTGTAAGCAAAGGATCCCCCGGGAAGCTGGATGTGCTGACCTGGGTGGGGATAAATACAGGTGAATGAGAACAGATGGAGTCAGAGGAGCACAAACTAGCAAAGCACCTTCCAGCCCTATCAGGCAGCTTCGGACTCACTGCCACATGGGATCTAGCAAAGCCCTCCATACTTACAGGTTTGCAAGTGCCCCAAGACCCATAGCACCAAATGGGGTTTGTCCAAAGCTGTCTTAAGACCGACTTAAGGAGCAGCTCCACCTCTTAGTGAACATGAGAGTGAAATCCCACAAGTGCCACAAAAACTAGCAAAAGGACAAACATTAGAGACAAAATTCACTGCTGGCCCAGGTGGGTGCCTGCAACCCCACTGAAACCAGCTGCACTTGATTACACCAACAGTGGCAGGACCGTCTTGTGATTAAGGCACTGGCCTGGGACCAGATGATCTGGGTTCAATTTCCAGTTCTGTCAGACTGTGTGAGAGACTTGGGGCAAGTTACTACATCTTTCTGTGCAACAGTTTCTCCATCTGTAAAAAGGAGATAAGCCGCCTCTCCTCTTCCCCACTTCGTCTGTTTTGCCTATTTATGCTGTAAATTCTTCACAGTAAGAACTTTCTATATACTAACAACGTAGTGAAAGAATACAGATATGCAGGCCTGCCTGTAAAAGCCCATGGTCTGTAGGCATATTCTGATCATTTAAGCTGGTTATAGGGGTATAAAACAAAGAATCAAAACCACAGGCCTCCTCTCACTGTGACAGCCTGAGGCCTTGTATTTTGGCTCAGATACAGGAGTGGTGGCCATAAATTGGGAAGCATGCAGTCACGCAGAGCACACAAGACAATGATCCACTCTAACACCTCTAGATAAAGGAAAGACCCTAGAATGTTTAAAGGAAACTTGGTTTGATAGCGTTCTGTCTGGCAAAGGAATTACCTATCAACACCTGTGGTTGGAAAATCGACACTCATTATTGTTTTGTCTTCATGCTACCCAGTTCTCTATTATCTATTTGAATTATTTTTGTCTGGTTCTTTGACTGTTTCTGTCTGTTGCATAACTAAGTGTGACCAGTTAAGGTACTGGTACATGATTGGTTAAAGAATTACGTTACACTATGTTAGGATTGGTTAATGAATCATCTTGTAATATTGTTAAAGGAATGATTGGTTAAGTTACATTATAAAAAATGAGATAAAACGAAGTAGGGGGGAAGATTTATTGGTGTAAAGCAGGGCTTGACAAACACCAGGTGCCAGGTCGCCATGGTGCCTACAAATTTAAATCTGGCACCTAGTATTTCTCCATGAGGAGCAGCCACTGCACTCCGGCCAGAGTGCTCCTGCACCCATGGGATTGGGAGGGGGGAGCGCTGCGGTTGCCATGCTCCAGCTAGGGTGCCCCTCCTCTGAGCCCACAATGTGGGGAGGGGAAGGGCCGGGTGGCTCCTGACCCCGAGGTGCTGATTATATACATATGTTAGGACCCCCTTTCTCCCTCGTCCTTTCAGTTCTTAGTTTGCTGATAGAAGCAGAAGTCCAAAGTCCAGCAGCAGGCAATAAGACAGGTTTATTGGGATTTTTTTAAAGCAAGCATCTATTAGGACCCTCTGGTCCTTTACGCCAGGGCTCGACAAGCTTGCCTCAGAGTCAGGAGCCAGCCCAAAAATTAAGGTGCCAGACAATGTGGGCCCAGCAGCGGGTCACCCTGGCCGGAGCGCAGCAGCTGCTGCTCCTCCCCCTCCCCACCCCACCCCACACACAATGTGGGCTCAGCGGGGCACCCTGGCCGGAGCGCAGCCGCCGCTCTCCCCTCTTGGCCCCGTCCCGCACCACAACGTGGGCTCAGAAGCAGGGCCCCTCTGGCCCGAGCACAGCAACCGCTCTCTCCTCCCGGCCCGGCCCCTTCTCCCCAACCCTCCCCACAACGTGGACTCAGAGGTGGGGCACCCTAGCTGGAGCACGGCAGCCAAAGCGCTCCCCCTCCCCAACCACATGGGTGCAGTGGTGCCCTGGCCGGAGTGCCGCAGTTGCTCCCCATGGAGAAACACTAGGTGCCAGATTTAAATTTGTAGGCGCCATGGCGACTGGAGCCCGGGGTTTGTCGAGCCCTGCTCTAGTGGCCCTAAGATTTTCTCATCATCTAACTAAATGATCATTAAAATAAACCAGTGACTGATTCACAGCTGGGGAAAAGCAATGAGACTCCAGGGACCAGTGTAACTCTCACCTGCTATAGCTCCCGCTAACCCTGCGTAATACTCCAGGCACTGCCAAGATACGTCTATGTCCACTCTGGCTTCAAAGATGGATTTCCCATTATTGATGGTTTCCAGAGTAGCAATTTCTTCCCTCCGTTCCTGTAAGTGCAGCACAGGGGCAGCATTAGACAGACTGCATGCTAGCTGCTTTCTAACACAGCTGAAGAGTCTTTGCCATCAGTAACGTCCCAATCTTCTCCACAAGGCATGTTTTGCAGTTGCCATTTACCAGCTCATCAGAGCGCTGAGCTGGGCTTAGGGAAGTGTCTAACAAGGCGGGAGTCTGCCACAGGTCTAGTCTTGCTTAACATCCTTGTTGACATGTTCATTTAGATTTAGAAGTGCAAGTAAACAGAACATTAAGGAAGTTCACGGATGATACTAAACTGGGAGGAACTGAAAACAATGGGACAAGAAAAGTTCAAAAGGGATCTAAAGAGGCTAGAACCATAGATTTAAAATTTAAAAAAAGTTCTGTTGATAGTTCGTCTTTGCTGCCTTGAACGTAGATTTACGATTCCACTGTAGTGGTCAGGCAGCAGGAGAAGCTGTACTATGAAGGAAAAAATAAGCACAGATCCCTCCAAAAATATAGCAGAAATGCTGCCAAGTACACTTCTCAGTGTACTCTTTCATTTGTCCTAGCAATAGTCCCTTTCTAAAGCATCCCAGTCATCCCAGAACCTCTCCCAACAGCATAGGCAGCATATTCACTAAGTGCTATAGTGGCACCACTAGAGCGCTGTAAGTGCAGATAAGCCCTTAGTAGTGAAGATAAAGCAACATAACAGTTATGCAATTTAAGTCCCAAAAGCAAATAGAGATGGGGATAATGCCCTCTACCCCCTGCAGGCACAAAAGTTCCGGGCTCTGGGAGGTTTCATTTCCAGCAAGTTTACATGGATTTTTATGTCTGAAAACAAAATTAACTTTGCTATAAGGATAGGGAAGCTACAGTAGTGGGGTAAGCAATCCAGAGACCTCAGCTCAGGCAGAAATTTGGCCTATACTCTTTGGGAAGAGACGGGGCAGGCAGACACATTAAAGGGTCTGAAGAGAAGAGACAGAAAGCTGAGCTAGTGTCGCATGCAATGACAAAATTGCCTTGAATGACTCGATGAGACTGGAGGCCCAGCCCTGCCCAAGAGAATTTGCTATCTGTGCTGACCAAAGAGGACTTTGGAATGTTATCCATTTAGTTTGAAGAAATGTTACTGCATTAGCGGTCTCATCTTGTGACCCAAGCACAGCGCCACAACAAGCTGTCAAGAGTTTACAAAACAGCTCAGGAGGAGGATCAAAGACAGGATGACTCCATTCCAACACAAGACATAAGCTCCACCACATACCCGGATAATCCTGGCAGCCTCCAGCAGAACCCTGCTCCGTTCCATGCCTGATTTTTGGCTCCATATCTTAAAGGCAGCTTTGGCACTCTGCACAGCCAGATCCACCTCCTTCTCCCCAGAGAAGAGAAACTTGCCTATCACTCGACCTAAGAAAAGAGAAGGTTCATATTTTAGAGGTTGTGTTCAGCGGTTTTTGCCAATAACCTCGCTATCTGCAACTGTTTATAGAAGTAGCACCAAGGTGATTCATGGTTTACAGTATCAGAGGAAGTGTTCATTCTGTCTCTAACAACTTTTGCGTTTATGCTACTAGATTTTAAGGCTATAAGGAATCATTGTGATCATCTAATCTGACCTCCTGTATAAGACAGGCCATAGAATTTCACCTAGTAATTCCCACATTCAGCCCAATAACTTGTGGTTGAACGACAGCATCTTTTAAAAAGACATCCAATCTCAGTTTAAAGATTCCATGTGATGGAGAATCCACCACAACTCGTGGTAAACTGTTTCAATGGGTAGTTAATTTTGCTGTTCAGATTTTGCTCCCTATTTCCAGTTTGAATTTGTCAAATTTTGACTTCCACTCTTTGAATCTTATGTCTTTGTCTGCAAGATTAAGAAGTCTCCTTAGTGGCTAGTCTAGTTAGTGGCTGGTGTATCAGTGCTGAATTTCCATCAGAGGTGGTTACTCGATCCAAACACTGGCTCTAAGGCAAATTCACACTTTTCCTAATGCCACTGCACAGCATCTGCAGATATTCTCACAGACAACGTGATTGATGTGGAAGTGCTGGCAGGACAGAGGGTGATGCTGGATATTCAGAGGCTATGCAAAAGGAAGGGAGGTAGGTCTTTGTGCCCCACAAGACTAGGGAGATGAGGAAAGTCCATGCTTTCCTGTCTACTTCATCTCATCTAGGATGTGCTGAGTGCCTTTGCTGTTTCGCCCCATTCAGTTAACTATAGCTTGGACTACACTGAGGGCAGCAAATTCGCCACCATAAGAGCGATTGCTCTGGATCGACTGAGCAGTCTGCGTAGACCCACTCAGTTGATCCAGCAAGTGATGCAGGAAAACCACCCTGATAAGTGTTCCCTTCGATGCAGCGCAGCGCGGATGGCGCACGGAGGAGACGCTGCAAAGTTGACAGGAGATACGAAGTGATTTATATCACTTGCGTATCTCCCGTCGACCACCACTGAATCCCAAAGATAAGTGTAGACCGGCCCGTGGAAAGAGCAGTGGGCTCAATGCACATAAGGACATGGGACCCAACTATCCCCAGAACTGATGCAACAGAATGGGAAATCCAGGCCACTTATCAGCTGCTGTGGGTTTGGCCATATTTGCTGCACAAACAAGGGCTCAGAAGAAAGAGGGATTATCAGATAAAACCTCATTTTCCTGTCCCATGAAAGTCCTCAGGGAAGGGAGAACCTGTTAAACAACATCTTTATAGGCAAGACAAGCTACGTAAGCATCCCCCAAGTTGAGGGCTGCATTGTTGCAGGCACGTTGGTCCCCAGATATTAGAGACACAAGAGGGGTGAGGTAATATCTTTGATTGGACCAATTTCTGTTGCTGAAAGGGGCCCATAAAGAAAAGCTGTGCAAGTTTCTCTCTTCCGCCAGCAGAATTTGGTCCAATAAGAGATATGACCTCACCCGCCCTGTCTCCCCAAACGGAAGGGACAGTTACTTCTCGGAGACATTCACTGCAACATGTGGCCTCACACTGGAGTTTGGGGTTTCATCTAGCATCCCACGCCAGCGTAGGGGCCGGCAGGACAAATACCTCCAGGCTACTTCAAGGGAGAAAACAGCAGCTCCCCCTGGGCCCCAGGCCCGGCCAGGGGCGCGGACCGCAGTCAGTTACCTGTCGCCGGCTCACACACCTCCTCGCCCTGGCTCCCGTCCACGGGCTGAACGCGGGCCCCGGCCCGGTAGTTGAGGGGCTGCTGCAGATGGAAGGTGCCCGGGCCGCCGCTCATGGTGGCGAAGGGGCCCAGGCGAGGCAGCAGGGGCTGCAGGCGGGGCCGCAGGAGCATCAAGGGCAGGGCAGGGCAGGGCAGCAGGAACAGGCTGTGGGGAGAGAGCAGAGACGTGTCCGAAACGCGGACCGCCAGCACCGCCCGCGAGGGGCCCGCAGCAGGGCGGGGCAAAAGGGGCAGGGCCCGGCTGGGGGGGAGGGGCCCGGGCGAGGAGCCCACCGCGGCCCGGCGGCAGCGCGCAGGGGGAGTCGGGCCGCAGCGGGCGGGAAGCTCCGCGCTGCGGGACGGGCGCGTGAGCGCGGCGAGAGGGCCCCACCCAGCGCCACAGAGCGGCCCCGCTAACCGCCCGGCCCCGCCTCGCGCGGCCCCGCGTGCGCACTGCGCATGGGCAGGGGTCCTCGGGCCGGGCTCTGCCGCCACCGCCCCGGCCGGGGCCGCCCCACGGCCTGACCCACACTCAGCCCCCGCCCCGCACAGCCGCCGCCCGCCAGCCCGGCTCCTGCCCGCCTCGGGAACCCGCAGCGGTGCGGGCGGGTACAGCCCCTGCCCCTGCCCGGCCTCCCCACCCCCCGCTCCATCCAGCCCTGAGCCCTGCCCGCACAAACCGGGCCAACCCTACCCAACCCGCCTGAGCCCTGCCCCGCAACCCACCGCCCGCACAAACCCAGCCAACCCGCCTGAACCCTACCTCCCCAACCCAACCGCCCGCACAAACCCAGCCAGCCCGCCTGAACCCTTCCTCCCCAACCCAACCGCCCGCACAAACCCAGCCA
>ML675646.1:5608328-5653901 GCA_007922155.1 Mesoclemmys tuberculata | reverse complement strand
CCAACCATTCTGCACAAAACCGAGCCAACCCGAGTTAACCCTACCCATCCAATGCAACCCATCCTGAACAAAACCAAGCCAACCCTACCCAACCCGCCTAAACCTTACCCCAACAAATCCTACCCAAGACCTACCCATCCCGCACTACTCATCAATCCATACCCAAACAAAAACCAACCTTATCCATCAAACCCTACCCAACCAACCTGAACTCTACTCAAACAAATCCTATCCAAGACCTACCCATCCCGCACTAATCATCAGTCCATACCCAAACAAATACTAACCGTATCCAACCATCCTGAACCCTACCCAAGCAAATCCTACCGAAACCCTGCTCATCCAACCCTATCAAACAAATCCCTACCCTACCCAAACTAATCTTACCCAACCCCTACCCAAACAAACCATACCCAACCACCCTAAACCCTATTCAAACAAACCCTACCCAATCAAACTCAAACCCTACCCATCTAACCTCCTCAAGCAAATCCTGCCCAAACCCTCTTGACCTGCTTTAACCTCTCAATAACTCATTCCTTTTTCTTAGCTAATAAAGCTTTCATTAATTTACTACTGAATTGGTTAACAGCTTTGTCTTCCATGTGAAATCTAGGATGCAAATTGACATGGGTGAGTGACTGGTATTTCAGGACTGGGTGTAACTTGGAATATTTGTGATTTTTGGTCTAAGTGACCATTTATCACGTAGTCTAGCTTGCCTGGGTGGCAGGATAGACTGGAGTGTCTAAGGGGACTGTCTGTGCCTCCATTATAAGACTATTGTACTACTTTGGGAGTTCACGTATCACACTATGTTGGTGAAATCTACAGTACTTACCCCAAACTGGTGGTATGTTCTATATCTGCTTTTGACAGTCTGCCCTAAGGTAAGAACTCATGGTTGTGAGCCACTTCAGACAGTGTAAAAGAATCTAAATAGGATCCACTGATATCCATCATAGCATCTGCGGACTCCCAGAATGATCTTAGAATTTGAGGAGAGGATGACAATTTGTTTTGACTAATTACTTTATGTTTTATTTAAAACTTATTTTTCAACCTTCCAGAAAAAAAATTGCCAGAATTCAATAAGGATTTGAACTCATAGCCTTTCCAACAACACAACTAGTATTCAGAGCCACATAGTGGAGCACAACTGTTATAGACAAGCATCAACAGTTGGCAGTGATAATTTAAAGGGTAAGAGAAGGGAGTGCAGCCAGTGCTGCAAGCAGCCAGTCTATTGCTATTATCACAGATGGGGGAGCATGTGTGCAGATATGTGCTAGTAACAGGCCCAGGTTTTCCATGCCACGGATTGGCTAGATGCAGTAATGGTGTGGTCACCAATTTCCCAGGGAGTTGTGTGTCTAAAAGGGTTAATGCAGCTTTCAGAAGCAATAAGCTTGCCAATGGGGTTTGTAAAATTGGCAACCCCAAGCATTCAAAGAAACTGGAATGAGTCACTGCCAAAACATGAGATTTTAAAAAAAAAAAAAAGTATTGCCTTCTGGTTTTTAAAGCATTTAAGAGTCACATTTCAAAGCTTTGCAACTTTGTGGGCTAGAAACTTTATTTTTTAATGAAAAGGGTGTTTTTCCTATAATCATATGACTCCAGGCACCAAGGCTTTAAAGGAAACCATCAAATATCACAGGATTTGGCAACACAAGGTGGGGGAGTGCATTACAGTCACATAGTTGCAGGACTCAGAAAAGCTGCTGCTATAGCACAGGCTATTTGCTGCACTAAGGTCACATTCCTAACATGCCCAAAGAGGAACAGTCAGGTTGTGGCCACCAGCCAAGAACTATCTCCCAGCAATTTACTGCTGTGTAGAAGAAAACTCCCCCCACAAGGTTCCAGTGTATCCACAGTCAATCCCCCAGACACTTGTTGAAATGCTGGAGTTTGAGTGGTTGATGCCTCTGCACATACGCCAATGCTGGGTATGAAGCCTAGTTCAAAATATAAGAAACTGCAGATTGGGAAGGGAGTAACACTTTCCCATGTTCCTACTAGTATGCCTAGGCACTTGCGGGTTAGTTGTGAACCAATGTGTTTAATTAAGAGCTGCAAGAGGAGGAAAGAAACTGATTACATCACAGTGAAATTATATGGACAACCTCAGAACATCATTGCAGAGAACAAGTATTTAATAATGGGCTCTTCAGTCTAGCAACAGATAAGTATAACATGATGGTCTAATGGCTGGAAGTTGAAAACTTGACAAATAAAGACTGGAAATAAGGCATACATTTTTAACAGTCAGAGTAGTTAACCTTTGAAACAACTTACCAAGGGTTGTGGTGGATTCTCCATCACTGACCATTTTTAACCCAAGATTGGATGTTTTTCCAAAAGATCTGCTCTAGGAATTACTGTGGGTAAGTTCCATGTCCTTTGTTATACAGGAAGCCAGAGTAGAGGATCATCTTGATCCCTTCTGATCTTGGAATCTATGAAAAGGCAGGGGGCATAGAACCAATTTGCAAGGCAGCACTCTCTGAAGGCTGCGTTGACATTCAACTCTCCAGCTACCCACCAGTGGACAGCCAAGGTCTATCTGAACAATTCAGGACGTTTAGAAGGGAAAAACATCAAAGGATTTCCAACGTCACAATGCTTCAGGCAAAGATTGCTGGACTTCCCACAGGATGCCACAGCAACTGAAGTGTTCAGGTGCTAGTTGAGCATTACTATTTACCCTTTCTCATAATATCACAATACAAGATCAAGGAGATACCCCCATGAAAACCAAAGGCAACACACAAAACCAAGACTAGGAAATGCCTTTAACATGTAGCATAATTAATCTGGAATTCATTGCCACATCAATGAGGCAAAGAGCTTAGAATTTTTAAAAGGAGGAAATATTTATGCAATAAAAATATCTGGTTAGATTGAGATACAGCAGGAGAAAACTATACAAGGGATACAAACCCTGCTGCTTCAGGACTATTAACTGACTAGGTTTAGGAAGAAACTTCTCCTCCAGGCAGATTATTTCATAATTGTCTATTATGTAGTTTCTTGCAAGTTCCTCTGTAGCACCTACTACTGGCCACCATTAGGGACAGGATATAGGACTAGACTGATCTGCTGTAACAATTCCTACGTAAGCTGGGAGGTATGGGTCAACAGGTCTAAAGCAGAGCTATATACAGATGATTAATAAGCAGCTGTATTTCAGTGAAAGGATATATCAGAAACTATAAATCATCATGGATCGTATCGCTATGTGACAGCAGTCCTGCCTTTGTGTAGATAAATTTACCGTTATAGCCACTATACACACTCACTGAGCTTTGACCCTTTTCTCAGCTACTATCTGGTAAACAGAACTGGTGACCTCACTTGCTGTTTGTTTCTCTAAACTGAAGGTTTCATATGCAATACAAGCACCTCATGAATTACAGTAATGGGATCCTTTTCAATTCCAAGACTGCCTATCTTTCAGTGAGCTACATTAGAAATGTCGTATTTGGTGTTTTGGTGCTATATTCAGCAATCCACAACGATAGACTGTACCAAATTTCAAGAAGGCAGCACAAAAGGACACCTGACCAGTTAAAATCTGGCAAGAAAAACTGATGGCCTTTTGGTGACCTCTGACAAAAAGGAGAAAGGTAAAAGTTCCAATGTGAGATTTTTCCTGTACTTGGTGGAATGATCTACTCTAAAGTGACCAGGTGTCCCAGTTTTATTTCAGGACTTTGTCTTATATAGGCACCTATTAACCCCCCCTCGACCCCATCCCAATTTTTCACACTTGCTACATGGTCACCCTAATCTACTCGCAGTGTCTTATTGAGCCATTAGCTGTATAAGAATTCCAGACAGGATGTAGTGCCAGGTAAATATGCGTGACTAAGCTGGAACTCAAACTATGTGGAAGCTATTTCCTTTTTAGATCCTGTTTTAAGACATAATTTGTTCTATATCATGACTACTACTGAACCAAATTTCATGATTTTTGCTCAGTCGGAACATGGAAATTAATGTCACTCCATGGCTGAGTCCATTATAAGTGTTTATATACAAAATAAATCCAATAAGACCCAATCTTGTACTTTCTACACAGACAAAATGAGTCCCAGAACTTCATGGGAACTTTTTCTGTGTAACAACTACAAGATCTGGCCTACAGTTTGCTACACTCTCCATCTCCACAAGGAACTAACTCCTTTCTGTCTCTAACATAAGGAAACAAACATAACACAACACAAAATCTTAACTACGCTTTCATGCTTCCTCTAAACACATCACACCACACACCTCACCTGTGCACAGGTGTCAATTCTGAGTACTTGTTAATTTTGCTAAAGGCTTTGCATTATAGCGTGAGGGAACTTTGTGTGTGCTGCACTTAGCTGTTTTCTTGGACGCAGAAGAGTTTCTTGCAGAGATGCAGAGTTTAGCACTACTGCCTGCCAATGCTGTGCCATCTTCATATGATAAAAATATGTCCCTTAGCTTGGCATTTCTTTGCTTTTAAGGGTTTGAGGTAGCTGCATGTAGAACTTAAGCAACCTTAACCAGCTTTAAACCAAGTTTATATATGCACAGGCACTCTTTGATAGGATTCAAGGCCAGGGCTTATTAGTCAAAACTCTCCCATTATTTATTTAAAACATCAGTGCATGTGCCCCATGTTGCCACATACAGGCTGTCTTGAATTCATCTCCAGCACATCATTTAACCAAGAACATACCATGTTTAGTGCAGTTGTTAGTGAACAGATATTTTGACAGGTACAAAAAGTGCCTCCAAAGCCAGGTATGGACTTCCACTCACTAGAGTAGTTTATAAGTTGTGGCTGTAGCAAGGCAGAGATGCTAGTTAAAGCCATTCCACCTCTCAGCAGTTCTGGAACTCTGATATTGTGAGCCTGATAAAAGTTTAGTTTCATGATTTGTTTTTCAAAGTCCCCTCAAACAAAATAGTTGGGCTCCAGCTAATAAAACTGAACTCAGTAAATATTCTGCAATGTAGAAATAGCACAGGGAACTGAACTGAGATCCTGTGGTTGAGTGGCAATGTTAGAGATCTTTAAGAAATGCAAACGGATCACGCAGCTTAAAAGTACAGTGAGTAGCACAACAGCATTCTCTGTCTGGCACATGCTGTCGTATATTGTAATTCCTAGGCACAGAAGGGTAGTTGCAGATGGTATCTCTAGCACACAACAAACAAGAGATTATATAACTGTTTAGTCAAGGTAAGACTAAAGGCCAGGTTTGTTTTAAATTATGACTGAAGAGATTCCAGCTAAGCAGGCAGCTAGAACGTGGACACTAATGCTACAGAAACCTTTGCCAAGTTGAGCTTTCAGGGAGGGGGGGAGTGTTCAGAAACACAGCACCCTCTAACTGCAGCATATCATGGTGGGCTGGTACTGCACCACTGAAGAAAAACTCCAGATTTAGATGCGTTTTTCCTCCCATTAGTGGTAAGATCTTAAAGAATGGAATTAAACATGCCTACTTTCCTTATAGATGGGTTCCTATTAGGGAGAGATCTCTAGCTGGTTTGCCTAAGAAAATGGGGATGAATCAATACTGCAGCAGAATGGTGCAGGGCTTTCCAAAAACTTATTTTATAGATCCTTGTCCTTGTTGCCTGACTCAGCTTCCCTCCCATGGCTCCAAAGAAGGTTTTATTATCTTTACAGTAGTTCTATACAGCAAGACAGTTCCACTGTCCCTTCAAAAGGATTAGGTGACCACATTTCAAATGCAAGTGACCTAATCATTTATTACAAAGACACAAAATACATCTTAAGTCATCTGCCAAGAATTTTGTTTCAGTTGTGACAGGCTGCTTGCAGAATAATCCAAATACAAGATGCTTCCATGGAGCCCGTATTCATCCCAAAAAGCAGCTTCAGCTGAATGGATATTACAGCAGGCTTTCTAGTCTTGCTGCAAACTGAGGGCAATCTGCCTTTGATATGGATATCAAGGGAAGTTATTGTGGAAGTTGGATGGACTGTACTTCAAGAGAATTTGCCAGCTTGAGGTGGGGGGCCAAGGAAGCCTCCTGCCTGCTTGGTGGCAGCCCGCGAAGGAGCCAGGCCAAGCATCTTCTGAATGTTCTGTGAAAATGAAAAACAATCAGGTGAGGGTGGTACCATGAGAAGGAACCAATACACAGGGTGAAATCCTGCTGCTGTTTAAGATCAATGGCAAATCTCTCATTAACTTCAACCTCCAGGGTTTTACAACTCAGTTTAGCCAGTGATATGCATGCTATATGTGTACCCATGCAAAAAGGCCAGGAAGAAATTCAACCCAGTAAGATTAACTGATGTATATGTATAATTAATTGCAATTAGAAGTAGGCCCAAGCTGCAAAGTTTCTTCCTGATCAAGTTTCCAACAGTTGGAGTGGGTTCCAGTCCAAGGCTGCAATTCAGTTCTGTCTTCACCTATACAGGTCATAAAGCCAATGGGCAGGTACTACAGTTCTCATTGCAGGCTGCAGCCCTCACCGATTTTGTTTTCTTTACATTATGATGGTAACATTAGCTATCGTTGCAATCCAACTACAATACATGCAATTACAGGTTCCTGCTCTCTGCTCACAGGCAGAAAAAAATCTGAGCAGTGCTCCACTGTTTTCACACATTTCAAAAACCATTGTCAAGGGAGACTAATCAGACCTCGAGGATCTGCAAACCAGACAGGAAGGATCTCACACAATACTCTAGGTCACCCTACATGGCAACCAGACAAATTGCTAAACTCCTGCCAAAAGTCTGAGTACAGAGCTGATTTCTGTGCTAATGATGTAGATGGAAACAGCGTTTTCTCTCCTGAGACACACATAGTATAGTAATACATAGCTATTAAAAATAGATCTGTGTAGATGACCTCTTCTCTGCCTTTGTCCAATTGTTTGATTTTTGAACATTGGAACACAGTGTTCTAACGCAATGTCACACCAGTGTTACTGGAATATTAAGACTGAAAAAAATAACCAAGTACTTACTTCAGGAAAGTAATTCAGGACTCACAGCCAAATGTTTAAAGATTAGAATTGTACTGAAATTTGTGTGAAGCTACATTAAGAACAGCAGTGCAATTAAATTACTCAATTTATTTAGTTTCAACACTAGATCATGATAGAAGCAGGATATACGCAGAGGGCATCCTTCACTCTAATCAATACCAGTGTTCTAAGTGATGCAAGCTTAAATGGTGTTGGAGGGACAATGGAAAACCTGAACATGCACAGAGCTAAAGAAGATAAGCTACTGAATGAGTTTCTTCACCCTCAAATAACTTCAAGAAGACTGGCAGCACCAGACAATTAGGAAGTTTCCAGCTTCTACCTTTTAAAAAAGGTCATGAAATTTGTGTGCTTGGAAGAAGAGCATATGAGTAACTTCCCCACTACTTCAACATTCACAGAGCAGCAAATCCAAAATTTTACACAAAAAAGACAGGAGTCAATTTTGGGCAAAGGCTAAGGAAAATTTCAGCCCAGATACAAATATATAGGAGTTACATGCAATTGGAAAAGGAAAGGGTGTTAAACAAAAATCACATCAGCTTTATAGCATTTGCTCTAGTCAAGTACCCAGAAGTTAGGAAGTGCCAGAAGTAAGGTTGTCTATGTAATCTTAATCTGGCCCCCTTGTGCATGTGTACAACAATGACACATCTTTAATTACAGGATCACGTAGTATTTTTTCCACCTTATTCTGTGCGACCAATGTACAGTGAAGGAGACTGTTGTCTGTAAGACTCTACCTCATTTGTTGCAGAAGCTGGAAGGTGAATGAGGCAGGAAACTGAAAGAAGAGCAAGGACATTCTCATGGTTAAGACACTTGAACGCTGCCCTGCGGAAGTGCATTCTATCCCTGCCTCTGCCACAGAGTTCACACGAGAGGCTGGGCCTATCACTCAAACCAAGCTTTTTCACAAATGGTCACTAATGGCATATACCTCATTTATTGGGTGCCCAATCTGAGGCCCATGGTAGGAAGATAAATAAAAGGTAGGAATAAATGGTCAGTTTTCATAGTGGGCAGGAGTCAGTACTGGGACCCATGTTGTTCAACACACACAAATTATCTAGAAAAAGGGGTAAACAATGAGATGGCAAAGTTTGCAGATAGTACAAAATTATTCAAGATAGTTAAGTCCAAAGGTGACAGCAAAGAGACGCCCAGTTTTCTGAGATCCCTTTGTGACTGGGCAACAAAATGACAGATGAAATACAATATGGATAAATATAAGTAATGCACATTGGAAAACAATCCCAACCATACATACAAAGTGATGGGGCCTAAATTAGCTGTTACTGCTCGAGAAAGAGCTCTTGGAGTCATTGTGGATAGTTCTCTAAAAATATCTGCTCAATGTGCAACAGCAGCAAAAAAAAAAAAAACACTAGCAGAATGTTAGGAACGGGATAGATAATAAGACAAAATATTATGATACCACTATATAAATCCATGCCAAACCATAAATATTGCAAGCAGTTCTGGTCACCCCATCTCAAGGATATATTAGAACTGGAGAAAGTACAACCAGAGCAACAAAAAGGATTAGTTAGGGGAATGGAACAGCTTCCATCTGAGGACAGATTAAAGAAGCTAGGACTGTTCATCTTAGAAAAGAGATGACTACAGGGAGATATGATAGAGGTCTATAAAATCGTGAATGGTGTGGGGGGGAAAAGTGTATTTACCCTTTCACTTAATACAAAAAAAATCACGGGTCACCCACGAAGTTAGACAGCAGGTTCAAAACAAACAAAAGGAAATTCTTCTTCATGTAATGTACAGGCAACGGGTGGAACTCATTGCCAGGAGATGTTATGAAGCTGAGAAGTATAACTGGGTTCTAAAAAGAATTAGATAAGCTCATGGAGGACAGATCCATCAATGGCTATTAGCCAAGCTGGTCAGACACACAACCTGTGCGCTGGGTGTCCCAAAACCTTCAACTACCAGAAGCTGGAATTGGACAAAAGGAGAGGATCACTCGATAAATTGCCCTGTTTGTTCCCGCTGAAGGATCTCGCACCAGCCCCTACCAGAAGACAGGATACTGGGCAAGAGGAACCATTGGTGCGACCCAGTATGGCCATTCTTACGTTCTTATGATTTGCAGACGTGTTGAGCACTCAACTGCAACTGAAGTCAATGGGAGCTGTGCTTGGAACATATAAAGCTAAGTACTCTGCAAATCAGGTCCTCAGCATCTCAAATTGGACACCCAAGATGAGCGAACATGTGTGTGTTCAATTTATCTCTCTGTGCCTCAATTGCCAACCTATAAAATGGGGCTAATGCCTTCTCATCTCACAGGACTGTTGGAAAAATAAATTCAGTAAAGTTTATTAAGCACAGCTAGTATGGTGCTGAGCACAACAGAAAATCCTATCAGGAAATCAGTGTGAATAACCAATGCCTGGTGCCACCAAATGAGCAAGGAGAAATCAACATATTGAGCAGTTGCTAAAATAATGAGCACTGTCCATTTTGTGCACTGAATGAGGCAGAGTCCTGTAGAAAAAACAGTGTGTGGTCATGTAATTAAAGGCTTTATCATAATGCCTATGCACAGGCAACCTTCATTCTGGCATTTCCTAACTTTTGAGTGCTTGGATTTGTAACTTCAATGATGTTCTTTTAACGCAAAAATCTTTGCTATCTCCTGGGTTTAAAAAAAAAAAGCCAACAAAAAAATGTCATCATGTGGCATCATATTGACAGCCACATGGCTCATCAGCAACATTGAAACCTTTAGATCCAACCCACAGACCTCTGCCACTTGCTACCAGATAGCATGGAAAATTTTAGCCCAAAGGGTTAAAGTGGGACAAAGTTATCAATAACTGAAAATAGGGTCCTGTAACAGGAAATGTTGGTAAACTTTGGTTATTGAGGTACAGTATAGTTTAACCAACGAATACATAAAACACAGCAGAAGGCCCCTAAGTAAATTCTAAGTTCTTGCTACATCTCCCTACTTGCAGGATAGCTGCTAGCCAGGGAACACACTGAGATGTGATGCATCTTTTTCAGAGTAAGATACTTGTATATGAAACAAACGTTTTGCTGTGGGAGGCTCTATCTTGGGTTTCTTGTCCCCGTACTCTTTGCTCAAAGTATTAATAAAGGGAACAGCTATTCAAAAGGCACTCAACTGACCAGCAGGGGGTACTGCAGGATCAAGACCGAGGTGCACTGATACAACAGAGACATAGTAGGGGAAGGTGACACTGCACCCTCCCCACTCTTGTCAGTACCGTCACTCAGCCCTCTATGTTCTAACCCGGCAGACGGGTCTCACTGGTGGGAGGAGGGATTATGAGCATAACAGGCAAACAGACAAGCTGACCTGAGCTCCCAGCCAAACTATAACCAACTCGAATGCTACACACTGGCCAGCCTTTCCCCTCCCACAATTGCCGAGTTCTCTCTCCAGCTGAAAAGAAATCATGCTGATAAAGGACTTTTGCAAGACTGATGTTAAAACTGCACAGAGGGTCCCAGACGCTGAGGCTGGCACTAAGTGTCATGGAGGCCTGCGCCATGTTGGGTTCCCATAGCACAGCACACACTCTTCCTCTGTGAAAGGGATGCTGTCGACAGCACACTGTAACCAATAGGAGTGGAAGAAGGCGGCAGCAGGGGAGCAAGAACAACATTTGTACCACATGATAGACACGGGCAGGGAGAGGAGATGGACAATTGTTTATTTAATTCTTCCCACCCCACGGTCAGTGCAGGGAGAACAAGAGTCTCACACAGAAATGGCATCTAAGTACCCTGAGAGAAGAAAAGCCAGAACTGGCCTCCTGCCCTACAAGGAGGCCAGTCTGGGGGAAAGAACGATGCACTCCCTCTCCTGTTTGCAAGGGGACTAGCTGACCCCGTCTCACAAGGAACACATCTAGGGTAGAGAACGAGGACTAGTTTACAATTCAAGCATGTGTGAAAAGGAAACTAAACACTGGCAAGCCCCTCTGTAATAAAGGTTTATTACTCCACAAGCAGGACAGGCGCAAGCTGTTAGTGCTCCAACAGGAGGCAGGGCAGAAGATAACTGGCATTCCCCATCACACCCAGTTCTGCCTCAGCTGAAAGTTAAACACAGCAGCTCGATGGCCTGTAGAAAGCCTCTTCCAGCAGCACTCTCCCCAAGCAGGAAGGCGCAAGGAACCACCAAACAGGATTTACATCAGGGGGAGAGAGGAACAGCGCAGAGGAAGTTACTCACTGCAATTTGGGTATTTCAGGAGACGCTGGTCACAGGCACAAAGCAATCAAACCAGGCTTGAAGCATTTCCTCAACACTCACATGCCTCAGGGCTATCGACCCAGGTGAGGCGTAATGCTGTGCTACGCTCCCCACCCAGAGGCAACACCTGTTTAAATCAGTGGCACCTGGTTATTCCCCAAGAGCTAGAGGGGTCATTCCCCCTCCCCCTGCCCCAAAGTAGATTGAGACACCCACGCCCCAAATAAAATCCAGGCTCTGCCTCAATGTAGAGTTCTGGGATTCTCTCCCACACCCCCTTCCACAAATGGATCCTGGGCTTGTTCTCCCACAATTTAATTCTGGGGCCCCCACTTTTTTTTTTTTGAAGATCTTCTCTTGGGATGTTGCCCTCATGGACACATACAAGGGGTTACTCCACCTCCGGGGGGCCAGTTTAAGCTACAGCTTAGAGATAAATAGCTGCTCCTGTCGTACTCAAATATTTCTTTTAACGTAGTGCTGGGAGTACAAAGTATGTCAGTTCTACAGGGAATAAAAAAGTATTAAGTTAGAGAGGCTGCAGCGTATGAAGCTACACAGCCAAAATATCCTTTCCAATAGGAAATAGCCAAGACTGAATTTACCCTTGGGTTTTTTTTTAAACATACAAAAAGAGCAATTCGGGATTTTTCAGCCATTAAATTCCCCAAGTATCCAGCTGGTGCACAGCAGACATGCAGGAGCCAACACAATCGGAGTTTCACTCTCACCACTTATGGCCTTTCATGGCTGCAAAAGAAAGTCTATTGGTGTCAGAATAGAAAAGCTTGGCACCCCACTGCAACACAGATTGGTGGCAAGGAGTTTCCCCACAGGACCGCAAGGCACTAGCTATCTGGTGTGAGATTTGCTAGGCCATCATTGTAGAAACAATAAAAAGCCTAAAGTGAGTGACAGCAATCACAAAAACTAGACCAATCTCTCAGCACACTCTCAACACACCTGCTGTTCTAGTTCCAGGCCAGGGAAACAGCACTGGACAAGAACTGCTGTGCTGAAAGCATTTCATAAGAATTTGTGGACGTGATGGCTTTTGCTAATTTGTTTGCCTTGCTCCACACAGGACTGGACACTGATCTGAGTTAGTGCAGGATCCTGCTGTGGAAGGAGGGAAATAATCTGTTTGATACAAATATGCACTTTATTTTGGAGTAAACGAGCTTTCATTCTATTAAACCACTTCACCAAGCCTATCCTGACCCCTCTTTTAGAAGTTGGCACAAGAGCAATTTCCTCTGCTGACCTGCTGTAAGGGTTTTTAAGTCCCTTGGCCCCTCCAGGAGGAAAAAGGAAGAGTTCTGCAGGTCAACGCGAAATAAGCAGCAAGCATTCAGGAAGTGAACCAAAGCGAGAGGAAAGATAAATATAGAGAAGCAGCTAAGCGCACCAGCATAATCCAACTCCCACTGTCTCCCCACTCCCTGGGGGGGAATTCAACAAGCAAAACATTTTCAGCAGCACTCAAGTCCCACCGGTCCTCACCAACACAGGCTAACGCTCCATCCAACCCAGTCACATGTTAACAGCAGCTCCACTGTCAGTTAAACTGCTACTTCACCATTTACGCTGCTTCAGTGCATTGCATCTGGTAAAATGATGGCATCACTGGCTTGGGCAACGCAAGCTATTCCCAACCACAAAGAAACTCCTCATTTTCAGTGCCAGCACTTCTCCCTTGTAGCAGAAGGGCCTATGAACGGGTCATAGTCCTCTATGGTCTCAACAGTGTTCCCTAAAATGGCCTTGTATCTCATCAAGCCAGACCTCCATTCTATAAATTACTCTACCCACCGCTGATCGGGAACAGACAATATGCTGAAGGGAGAGCTATTTAGCCTTCAGAGAGAGTCATGCATTAAGCAGGCAAAGGGAGGGGAGAGGAGAGAGAATAAGGTACTTGAGAAAAATGCAAGTCTGACCCCAGACTTTCTTGTTTCCTTAGCAGATTTTTGGACACAGATTGAGTCTTTTGGAGCACCAAGGCAGCTTACTTTAAGGCTATGTCTACACCACATATGGGAATAAGCCTCCCAGCTTGGGTCCACAGACGTGTGTTGGCCGGGCTTGGGCCAACACACTAAAAATAGCATATAGATTGTGCTTTACATTGCAGCTCAGGCTCTGAAGCCCACCTACCGGCTTCAAAGCCTCAGCCACATCTACACGGAACTATTTTTAACTTGCTAGTGTGAGCCCCACTACCATGAATGTGTCAACTTGGGCTTGAAGGCTCGCTCCCAGATGCAGTGTAGACATGTCCTCAGAGTTCACTAAAGATGGAGTGGTTTTTCTTTCTGAAATAACTGTAGAGACAGGTTTTTAGTAAGAGCTTTTCCTTAACAATCCCGGTGTCTGCTGCAGCCTGCAGTGAAGTCAGTAAATCGTGCAATTTGTCCTCTGCCAAGGCTGATTCTGTCCATCCACAACGTTACTTGAAGACACATAGCAGGGTGGAAGCTGTTTCCACTGGCTCATTCTGACATCTTGGGGCAATCCTGCTGACTTTATTAGGCTCCCTCATGGGCGGAGAGAAGACCTCAAATGAAGCTAAACCTTTCTGCACTGTACTACATTTCCTTTGAAAGCTAAGCCTATGGGAACCAGAGGCCAACATGGAAGCCTTGAACAAACCTAGGTCAAAGACAGACTTACAAGTGCTATATTGGCCACTGGGCACTTGCTACTTCTTACTGGGTGGCAGATCAATGCCTGCCCCACTCCCCGTGCATACTGAGCAGCACAACACTCACCTGCCGGATAGACATGGTGCAGAGAATGTAGAGGAAGATGAAGGAGCAGTCAGTGTAATCCTCTCCCAGCAGGTTGCGGTGGGACAAGCCCTGGATATAGGAGAGGGGGATAAAAGGAAGTTTTGCCACCACGCGGCCATCAAATCTGGAAGAGAAGAGAGCACTTAGTGGGAGATGGCTACCAATACACCAGCATGGAGAAGGGCTTCAAACTGGGGCAGTAGCAATTGGGTCTTGGGATTGCAGAAAAACAGATTAAGTGTTTTAAAGGAAACAGGCCACCAAGAGGACAAAACCGGATGCAAGATCAAGTTGAAAGCCTAGAAAAGCCACGATGCTTCATCTTCCCATGCACAATGCTAGAGAGACTACTATATGCATACGTGCCAGCCTCAAATGCATCGCAGCTACCAGCCATCCACCAGATGGACTGGGCAGGTCTCACTCAGCAGATGCTGTGGCATGACCAGGGTGCCTCCTGGAGGTCAACCTATCAATGATTACTGGCTGGCTAAATTGCTGACCAAGGTTCGCAGGACACAGACTATGAACTTCCTAATCAATGTGAACTTCCTAACCAACATCCCCAAGCACTGACATCTGCTATTTAAAACCCAAGTCATGCATAAGTTTCTTCCAGAGAACTAACACTTGATTCAAGAGACTGAACTACCAGTGCGTTGTAATAGTTACTTTATGCAGACTGATGGACGCTGTACTACAGGTGTATGCTCAGCTCCCAGAAGATAAACCAAAGGCCAGCTCTCTGCTTTTTCCAGATTTGCTACATTTATGTTACCAAAAGGGATGTGGGCAACTGCTATGGAGAGAATTCCTTTTAATACAATACTCTTCCTCTGCATTCACTCTTTGGAAGCAGGAAGTCGTGTATTCCCAAATTATCTGTGCAGCTCAGGAGCTGGAAAGCTTTCAGTACTACATTCCAGATATGGAGACATGATGTGAATTTGGAGATGAGAGCCGATCCTACCTTTTGAAGCAATGTGCATACTGTGCTGCATCAGTGTGTGCTCAGAGTTTGATGTTATTTTCCTCTTTGAGTGCTGATTTTCTAACAGGTGTTTCTGGTTTCAAGAGCTCCTAAATGAGCTCTCTTTCCTGTGGAGATGAATTCACACAGAGCTGTGGTTTTAACATGTGCCAACTTTGCTTACATCTTACAGGCAGTTTGGCAGAAGGGCTGGGAACGGATGTTTGTCTCCTTGTAACATCCCATTTTAGGATTCTCACAGTAAGAATAACGCAGAACAGAGTGGCTCAGAGGTGGTATCTCGATGTACCTGCCTTCTCTTCTGGCAGGTAACATAGGTTTTAAGGCACACACTCTCGTAGGGTGTGCTGTAAACTTTGAAAGTGTTGGGGGATTTAGGATGAATGGAATGAGAGGTTTATGTCCAGAGAACCGAGGGGCACGGCACGTAACTTCTCTCGCCAGATACCCCTATCTGCCTGTCTAATATTCACTTGCATATCACCTACCCTAGCAGGCATGCCTTTTGCATGGACCCTACCAACCTGCAAAGGGATTATCCTGAAAAGATAATCAGGATCCTCATGCTAAATACTCAACCCAGCATTCTGCTTTTAGTGTTCCAAGCCAGCCTTCCTACACCTGTCCTTTCACCCCAGTACTGTGTATTACAGCTCCCATTTTAGACAGCAAGAAGGGAGCTAGTTACTACTCTCATATACATACTGCACGTACAGAGCCTTTCTGAAGGAGTCACAAGAAGCAGAGATCCCAACTGCGTGCTGCACTGAGGGCAGGGTACAAAGTGCAAATGTCTGCCTCCCTCCTTGCTATGCCCACCATGCTGAACTCCCTGTGACTGAACAAGGGTTCCAGCCTCTGCTGTGCCTCAGCTATCAGAAAAGGAGGAATATATTTTGTCCTGCAAGTGCTTTGCTGGAAAATTTGGGCCCAAAGTAGATGCTGTGGAAGGAAGAGTGCTTTTGTTAAAGTGCTATAGCGGGACAGTGTACATCTGTCTGCCTGCTTCTGTGAAGACAAAAAGAAATGGCAGATTCTTTAGGGGGAGGGGACACACTTTCACGCTAATGAGTGACAATCTGGTTCTGCACCTAAAGCTGCACTATAACTGACCTTAGAACAACAAAACTATCATTGGCAGAACATTTTAAGTGTTGGCATCTATCCCAGACCCTAATATAAGCAGCAGGACTTCACTTTACCAACAGCAGCAAGTTTTCCGCCTGACCCCAGACGGAAAGATCCCTTCACATAAATCATTTGTATCACAGAGCACCCACAGTATGCTAGGTACTGTCTAAATATAGTGACATTTCCTGACCTGAACAGCTCACATCAGAGACAAGCTGCATTCACCCTTCCCAAAGTACATCAAGCATTCCCCCTATGGGCTCCTGACGCAGCCTTTAAGTTTCTTGTAGGCATCATGACAGAGTAGGGACTTGAGGAGGGACAGGAAAGTGGCTTTATGGTCCACTTCAGAGAGCGTGTTCCACATAATGGGCTGCACAGAAAAAAAACAAAGATGGTTGTGGGAGAAGTGGACAAATAAGGAGCAGATGCTGGCATTACTGGTGATGGGGAAGGTGATAAGATAGATAAGCAGGGCAGGGTAGATTTGTGAATGACAAATTTAAGGTACATCCCTCAAATCCAGAAGCCAGCCATTGGCCTACGTCATGATCATTATGGTCAAGAAACCTCTACTGGTTTTTTTGTTTTGTTTTGTGGGGTAAGGAGAAGGAAGAACTTTGTGGCTCCCACAAGAAAAGTAATGGATAGCTCTAGGATTAAACTCTTAAAGACAAAGAAAATATTCTGACAGTATTAGTCAGATATACAACTATACGAAAAGTAGAGCTTATATAAATATCCTAGTCAATTCCAAGATTATTTTTTTCTTTAAGGGAAAAAACCCAAGCCAGTACTCTTTTAGCAAGCAATGAAGCAGCTGATGCAGAAGTGGTAAAAAGACCTGAAGACTGTGGCAGGCTGCCTGATCTCTGCAAGGCCATTCTGAATTAGCCAGACTTTCATCCCGGTCATATATTCCAGAACAAACATGCTCAGTTGTAGCTAAAGTACAGCCTAGAGAATCCCTGCATGCAATGGTCCATGCCAAGCTGAGCAGATGCAATAAGTGCTGTGATCTGCACATTCACAGGCTGCACCTCTATATCGAAGAAGAGAGCTGCAGTTTGATCCATTTTATAAAAATTAGGAGCAGCTCTCAGTGGGATCCCATGAATATTGGATTAAAGAGTTCAAGTGGCAAAGGAGGGAGGGGATGGGATATATTCATTTTGAAGGCTTAAAAAAAAAAAAAAAAAAAAAAAGAGCCAGAGTTTTGATACTTACATGGAGTTGAACATGCCCATCAGGGCAGTAAAGCAAAAACCAATCGCAAACATGGACTTCATTCGAACCTGCAATCAGAAAGGTCAGAGTCGTTCACTACTGACAGCTAATGCACAGACAAACAGACTAAAGGTAAATCCTACAGCTAAGGGTGAGGGGCTTTAACGCTGAATTATGGGTTTGTGCAGAACTCTCAGGATCAGAAGAGACGGCAATCTTTCAGCTTGCTCTCTCAGTTCATGAGAAAACTGAGCTAAATAGCTACAAGTCATGGAACAGTTATGAGAGGGACCGCAGATGTGACAAAGTTGTGAAAGAAAGGAAGCGATCAGGGGTGTCCTGTTAGCCAAGAGATGACCAAGCAGACAGAAAGGGGAGGCCACATGAACTTCGAGGAGGGAAGGGGAATAAGAAATGCAGTGGGTTCATTAGGAAGATGCGGTGGGTAGGTGGAAAGTCAGGAAAACTGCTTCTATTTTGGAAGCACTAGAGAGATGGGGGATAAGATTTAATGAAGATGTGTGTGTAGTGAAGGGGGGAGAGACTAGCGTAGAACTCTGTGGGCCACACTGCAGCTTGCAGATGTTAGAGACACAGCCCATGGAGACATGTGAACGCAAGTACCTACCATCTCTGCTCTAATGGATAGAAATTAAGGGTGATCCTTCACCTCCGGGAGAGCTGAAGATCTAGTCCATCACTAGTTTGGGTGTTGCCCCTAATTTACAGCATTCTTACCATTGACAGGTCCCTGTTGTTGTTCTTCAGCTTCTCCTCTTGCCTCTCTGTAAAGTGGTGGAGAATAGAGAGGTCATTCTGGTTTCTGGGTTAGTATAATTTCACTTCCAGGAAGTCTAAACCTTCCTTGCTATCCAAGCCAATAATAGCAACAAGGCAGATTCCATCTCTGTATGCTAGACATTACAGTGTGAAAACTGCACACAGCCAACGGTCCTTGAATCAGAACTACATGCAGCAGAACAGGAGGTGTGTCAACATTCAGGAGGCAATGCGCAGTACGCCAAGATTGCCAACTCAACGTGCATGATAACATAGGGACACAGCACCTGGAAAATCAAATAGTGCCTTTAAAGATCAGGTAGTGCCACTACTGGAAGTAGTGTTCTTAGAAGGTTATTCGCACATCAGATCTGATCACTATACAGAAATGCACTGTATCTGATAATCCATACTTCATTACAGAGGTATCACTAGGGATTCCAAAGCTGAAATCACAAGAGCTGCACTTAAAGTAGGACGAAAATGTTACTGTTTCCCACTGCAAAAACATCTCAGAATGTTCATTTTTTGTACGAATTGTTTCTATGCAATATTTAAGTAACATATGTACTACTGGCTTTCTGCACAGAACATTTTAAAATACTCCTTTTGGAAACATTGCTCTGTATTGCTCCTCCCATTTCAGTCAACTCTAAGTTTCAAACATCCTGGTAACATCACACACACAAAGGCCACTTCAAATTTTAAAAAAGTTTTTATTTCCCTTATTCAGTTTTGTGTTATGCCAAGATTAGCCAATGGAACTGTCATGTTCCATCTTCTATTTCTATTTCCAACACTGCCCCGATCTCACCGGTCCTGATCCTCTCAGAGGATAAAGAGCCAGAGACAGCAGGGGAAAGCCACAGATATGGGGTTGAGTAGGAATGTGGAAAAATCAAGAAACATTGGGGAGGGGATATGAGCGAGGCATGGGGGAAGTAGTATGTGGCAGTGCAAGGTGTTTGGGAATCCTGCATCTCTACATTGGGGTATCCACACAACAAGGCAGGCCACAAAGCACTACTGTCAGCTTGTGGGACTAGAGCACCAAGAGAGTCCTTCAAGCACCAAAGTGCTAAGCAGTTGGGGAGCTATATGGAGGCCACAATGGAAAGTGTTAGGTGAAGCAGTAGTAACACTTTAACCCTTAGTTTCCAGTTGCTATTAAGTAGGCTCGGCAGAATTCAATATTTTTTAAATAATTTTGACATATAATATTGATGTTTATATTTAAGCTTTTTAGATTTAATCATTTAAATGTTCACATTTCTGGGAAGTTATTCGGTGGATGTCAAACAATTAGATCTAAACAGATTCTAAAAATTATTTCTTTACAACCATTAAAACAAATTGTCATCATTATATGTCTAAATATACAAAATAAATATAGCTTGTGGATTGAAGGATATCTGTTTTTACTATTCATTCACAAGTCCATTTGTAAGAAGCCTATTTCAAAAGTCTAACACACTGGATTTTGATTCTAATAAGGTCTGAAGCAGCATTTTTCTTACTTTGCCTATCTACATTTCAATCAGATTAAAATATTTTTTCATCAGTTTGTGTGTGTGTACATTGAAATTGATGTTTACCAACACGTACCAATAAATACCTAATCCTTCCAAGTCCACTTATAACTTTAACAAACCTTTTAGGACAGAATTTCACAGGCTTATTTTATTACTCAAGTTTTAGAAAGTTTCAGGAAGCCTAGTTCAGCTATATTTGAGAACAAATTATTTTCCCTGTATAAAAACTGTTAACTGTTTCTTTGAACAGCTTTGTGGTTTGGAGCAGGAACTTACAATTTCACAGCGGGTTAGTCAAGAGCTCAGAAAGATACTTCTTGCTATTCCAATGAACATCAATCCAGCTTTGGCTGAATTAGGAGCCACAAGAAAAAAAATGCAATTTGCACATGCTCAGTAGAAGTTGTTCATCATTTGCTCCTTAATTTTTAGAATGTTTCAAGTCTCAACAAGCTGCCTGTGCCAACCTGCCTGCCATCCTCTCACTGATATGTCCTATAACTTTGAAGTTGCACTGGGCTGGGAACCAGGAAGCCTTGAGATGAAACCTCACCTCTTCACAGAGTGGTTTTGATAATTCTGTGTTTCCAGAAATGGCCACTGATTATATGTTTCTAGGTTGAGACCCCTGGTGTTTGATTTTTCATAAGTGCTGGGCACTCAACTCCAGCTGAAGACAATAAGAACTATGCTTATTCAGGATCTCTAAAGAAATGAAGCCTTAGATATCGCAAGTTTGGCACCCAAAGACCAGAACATGGAAAATTAATGGGTATTTTTACAAACTCTGGTCTCCACCTCCTTGTGCTTCAGTTCCCCAACTGTACAAGAGGGATTAATACTTTGCTACCTCAAAAGGGCATTGTGAAAATAACTTCATTAGTGTTAGTAAGGCACTCGTACTCAAGTGATGAACAGGTGAGAAGTCCAAGGGGAAATAAGGCATTCCTTGGTCAAAGTGGCATTTGGATAGTGAGCAGTAACTAAGGCATGAGTACATGCTGAATAATGAGAAGCAGTAGCAACAACAAAAAGCTGCCTCTATTCTGCTGAAAAGAGATGTGATTGTGTAATAAAAGACTGTGCCATAATGCACATGTGCAAGGGGAAGGAATTAAGGTTCTAAAGCCGAGAGGAGCCCAGAGATCACAAGTTTTATATTTAGGAAAAGCTATTTTAAATCATTTAAGCAGAGGTTTTGGGCCTTGTTTAGAACAAGTGATTGTAACGAAGACACCTGGTTTTATAGGAAGAGGGACAAGAATACATAGTCCCAATAAGTTTCAAATTTCTCTCAAATGTTTCTGATAAGGGTTTTCTGTAACAACTCAATTGGTTGCTCTGCATCACTCATGGCTTTAACATTTGTGAGTAATGCAGCTGTCCCGAATACAACACTTAACACATTTTCTCTCACATATCCCCAGAAAAAATGTTATATTGAACTGGAATTAAGGAGTATACATCAGTAACTTAAGGGAAAAGACATGCAAGATGAATGATGTAAATCATCCCCAAAATAAACACCACAATCCCAGCTGAGGCCACGTCTGGATTTCTTTCAAACACAAGCTATAAAGATGCAGTTTACAACACCCATGCACCCTTGACTCCACCGTACAGTGATGCTATGAGGAAAAAATTAAAAATCTTCTAAAAAGAGGTTTCATCCAATCTGGGATCACAAACACTAACATGCATTACTGTAGTCACAAGGTTATTGCATGGTGATAATGCATTGCAGCGATGAGCTCTCAGGAATGGCATCTGGGAACAATGAAGGCTAAAAGACTCCATGTTCTTGGTCCATGTGACAGCACGGTTTAGAATCCTAGTGCCACTGGGCTTGCCTAAAGTCCGTCTAGAAAGGAAGAGGCTAGTTCCCTTGAAATAGGCTCCAACAGTCCAAAGGGAAGAAGAGAAAGTCACATTCTAGCCAACCCATCAAGAACCAAGTCTCATCCCACCACCAAACAAAGAGCTAACGTTTCCTCTTTCCCCCACCTTTGAAAGGGAAAGTCACTTCCAGCAGCTTCTCCTCAGCGCTTCCCTCTCACTCGTGGAACATCACACCGCCTCTCCCCAAATCTTACCTATTTTCTTTTTTTGCTGTCGGCCTGCTGAGTCAGTTATCGTTTCCTTCTTCTTCTCCACTGCAAAGTGTAGAGACAACATTGAATCACTTTCACACAAACAATGGAGAGTTGCTAATCCTTTCTCTATTCCTCTCCCATTCACCCAAACCCTCGCCCCGTCAGGGGCAGGAGGAGGAGAAGAGAAGCAAGATTAAACATATATTGCATATATCATAGTGATATATGCAATATAGGTTTAATTTATTATACTCTGCCAGAGCTAGATTGGTACAAATGCCTGGAAAATATTCCTGAACTTGAAAGCACCAATCCTAGATGTGGGAGAGAAAAATTTCAATTCCTGTCAAAAGCCAGAATTTTAAAGCCTACCAAAGGAGCCCATTACACTGTGACCCAGGTAGTCAGTGTCATTTTGGCCTAAACAGCCCTTGCTGATTTGTCATTATGAATTCTAGAGAGTACTTTCAATTCAGGGAGAGCAATGAAACAAGCTTTATGGGAAACGCTGACCCTAGCTATCTGCAGTAGGAAGCAGAACACAGGAAAGCCTGTGTTCTGTTATATCCCTCCTTCATAAGAAGGCACTCTCAGTGGAAGCACAGCCCCAACAGTCTGGCACAACCTGCTTCATTCCTGCTGGACATCCAATTAGGGCTGAAACATTTGCAATATTTTGAAGTCCACAAATTAAATAGCAAATCTAAACTTAGTTACCAGAGCTACCAAAAAACCAAGTAGGACAGCCAATCCAGACAGGAGACACTCCAAAGATTGCTACAAGCAAAGCCAACAGATATTCACAAGCCAGAGCGCTGACCTGTTAATACTGTTATCCAGCAACTATGCTTTTCAATATGCAAATGAAATCAGCTCCATTAGCAGAGATTTGACTGACACTGTCAGAAAGTGGAAGCCAAGTTTTAGTTTCAGATCTATATAGCCAATATGAAAATGGCATGATAAATTTTCAAATACAATTATGATTGGATAACAGATATTGGTGGCCTTTTTTCAACCACAAATCTGTATCATATCTACTCTACCAACAAACCCATTTTCACTCCTGCTGTCCCTTCAGAATCAGTGCTAAAGACTTCGGTCTCACATGTTAGTATGTTAGCTAAGATTTAACGGCCAGGCTGTTATTCCTGGTGATGATCAAGACAGAAAGACTACAGTTGAATTTCCAGGTCACAGGAGAATTTGTGGTGCTGACAGGTAAAATTCTTGTGACTTGTAAGCCAAGCCTGCACAATTGTTTAAAAAAAAAAAAAAAAAAAGTAACAGCCCAGGCACAAATCTACTCATTTGCTCTGACCACAATGCTGCAGATAAAAAGACTAATGGTGAAGTTTATTTATCCACAAACTAAATCGTACACCTCAGGATAGCAGGCCAGCAGGATTACGCAAGGGTGATGTGAACTAAGTGAGTTCGCTCAGAAAGGACACTAGGTGTGAATACAGTGGCACAACATCATTCTCACTATAACCACACTTCTATCTTGCAATTATTTCCACTGTCAGAAGATAATCGGACATCTACTCAGCAAGCCTGAAAGCTGCAGGGTTCTGAGACGTATTACGTAGCACAGCCAAGTACGTTTTGATGACAGAGTAAATTATAATCGCTTCCCCAAACTAATAGCCCTAGTTTTATTCATTTTCAAGGCCTATTTGTTTTCTATAGCTGTAATAGAATGCCAAGGCTCTGGCAGAGGAACCTAGTGATCTTAGCAAAAGACAAGACAAAACAAAACAAAAAAAAAAAAGATACCCAGAGGTGTGCGTGTGTGTTTATTGGTTGTTGCTGTGGGTATATTGACTAATGGTTGAAAGGTTTGGCAGGAGCGGATCTAGTTTACAATTGTATATTTGAGAATTGTCAGGGGATGCCTAGGACAGGCTAGACTCCTTTTAAAATGGATGTCTGGATAAACTGTGATCAATAAATGCTAATCAAATCTGAAATTTTAGCTAATATTTGTTATTCTCAGCTTTGCCACTTCAGCTGTAACTGACAAGCATTAATGTTAGCAACTAGTTTACTGATATATGCTAAATCCTCTGCTAGGATTACAGTTGCTTTTGTAATTTATACTAGCAGGCATTACCAACAGCTACTCTGTACTGTCTTATACTGCTGGAATTGGGCTTCTCCTGAAGACTCAGGAGAGAGGGAGACAGAAGCCAATCTGATCTTGTGTCAAGCACTTACATCTCTCATAGGTCACTTAACTTATTTCTATCGATGCTTTTGCTCTCCACTTTTACCTTATACCATAGATCTTGCAACTCTTCCTCCACCCTTCTATCCTCTTCCTTCTACGTCCATTCCTCATTTCCTTTTCTCCTTTCTCCGCATTGTACTCCCTCCCTCCTTCTCAAGAGTCCTTTCAGGCTCATTCTAGATATAGAAGTTTTTGTTAAACTGGTGCAATCAGTTTAAAAACTAATTTAAATTCATGCAACTTCTGTATGTATACATATAGTCTTCTTTCTTCTGTCACTCCCCCCCACACCTTTAATCTCACTTCTTATCCATTCCTCCCTAATCTCTCACATCATTCATTCAACCACAATCCTTCCTCTTTCCAGTAACTCCTCCTATTATTCCTCTCTCTTTCCTCCCCAGATTTGAGCTCCCTCTGAAAAAGCAGAGGCAGCATCTCTGAGCTCACCTCAGTGCAGCTGGTGGAATTCATACATATAGTTATGGGCTAGCTGTGCTAAGGAAAGACATGCTCACATCCATCTCTACTTCCTCAGTTGAAGTTAGGTTAACATCAGGACAAGTCTCAGTACTAACCCTTCTCCTTCCAGTGAAGGACAAAAAAAGCTCAAAGCTAGGGGCTGGCTCCCTCAGACCAGAATGGCAAGAGTCATCTTTATAGCTCCCAAGTACTCTAAGGCAAGGCAGGGACCCGCAAGAGTGACCAAACGGCACTTCTTGCCGAGAGTGGACCCTACTTTGAAAAACCCTGAAGCAGAAAACAAGGAGACGACAAGAAGAGCCATATTGTGCACGGCGTTCGACAGGCAGCACTTACACTTTTTGCTTTGTTTTTCCACTTCAGCTTTCAGTCTCTTGTATTTCTCTGTTCTGTAAACCAGCACCCAGGTGATACCTGAGACAGACAACAAGGGGAGAGTGACTTACGCAGCTGCCCCAGCGCTGCGGGTAGGCGGGAGCCGAGAACAGCAACAGGGAGCGCGGAGGGCTGCCTGTCTGCCCGGGAGGGTTAGAGCCGGCGGGGCTCCTCGGTGGGAGCGAAGCAGGCCGCGCATCCCCGCTGAACCGCGCGCGGCGGAGGCTGAGCAGAGCCGCCGACCCTCCCGCCAGGCGAGACACGGCCCGGCCCCCGCCCCCACCGCCGCCCGAGACGCCCTTCACGCCTCTCTCCTCGCAACCGCCCGCCACGGGCTACTGCCCCCGGGCCCCGAGCACGGCCAGCTGAGGCGCGGAGCGACCCCGGCGCCTGCTGCAGAGTCCGGCTGGGCGGGCGGGCTCGCAGGCGGCCACCGGGCAGGCCGCGGCCCGCTCACCCTCAGCCAGCAGCGCCGTGCACACCGAGATGAAGACGATGAGGACGGTGTCGGCGAACATGGTGCTCATGTTGCCCCCGAACCCGGGGAGGGTGGGTGGACGGACAGACAGACGGACGGACCGCCCCTCCCCCTGCGCTCTGCACTGCCCCGCCGCTCGGGCCGGCCCGGAAGCTACAGGCGCCCAGGTCAGGCAGACGGATAAGGAGACGCAGCCTAGCAACTTAATACTAGCCCCGCCCTCCGGAAGTGAGATAGGGGCAGATGTCCGGCGACAAGCGCTCCGCCAAGAGGAAGTCCCGCCTACAGCCAGGGGACCTGCCGATTGGATGCGCTGCCTGCCAATCATAACCTCGAGCCAGCGTTCCCTCCTCACGCTGCCTCGCTTCCGGCCCTGCCCCAGTCGGCGGCGAGCGAGCCGGCCCCAACCAACCAATCAACGTGGAGCCTCGTGGCGCTACGCTCTGGAGGGCGGGCGTCTGCGTCGGGCTCGTGCCTGTCTCCCGCGGCGCGGCCCGGCCGCTGTTGGCGGCGGCTCGCAGGCCGGCCGGCGGGCGGGGCCGGGGGCCGAGCGCTCCCGTCGCTGCGGGTCTCCCCTCACGGACGGAGCCGGGCACGGGCCGGCCCCCGGGCCCTGCTTCCTCTCCCAGGACGTGCGGCGGGGCTCCTGTGAGCCGGCGGCGCGTGTCCCCGCCGCGGGAGCTGCCTGCCCGCCTCGCGTTCCTTCGGGCTTCTCCCCTTCGAACCGGCGGAGCAGGGCGGTTCCCCTGCCGAGGGCGAGAGACTCGCCGTCGCTGTAGGGCCTTCGCCTCCCTCAGGGGTGTAGCTAGGCCCGGGGACGCAGCCTTCCTCCACTCGCCACGGGAGGGCTCGGGGTTCGCGTCCCTGGGCATTGGCGCTAGGTGGGCCTACGGGTTACGCCTCGGCCAAGGCTAATGCTGCTGTGGGCTGGGCAGAACATCACTGAAGCTGGTGAGTGTAGCAGCCGCCTTTCATTCAGACTAAACGTACCAAACAGCAGGGCCCTCCAGCCACAACACGGGTGCCTGTGCGTCCACTGGCAGGAGGTGGTTGGGTATTGTTTGGTGGAGTTGTGTGTGGGAGGGAGGAGGAGAGAACCAGCAGAGAGAAGGAAGCCTCAGAATCCAGACACTGGCAGCCTGCGCGAGCACAGTGCGATCCTGGACAAAAAGCCTAGAGAGAGCTTTCGGTGTGGGTGCTGCCAAAAAGAACCTTGAAGCTGTGAGCAAAGCTGTTGTTTGATTCCCGCTGTGTTCTGGGAAACACGACTTTGTGCATTCTTTGTAAATAAACAGGATTACATCAAAGAAATACCTAATCCCATCCTAGTGGAAAAATCCCGCCGGGTCCCAATCTTTGGCCAACCACTCATGTCAGAAGGGGTCACAATGCTATCAAACAAAGGCATCAATGTTTAGGCCAGATTGTAGACCCTCCTGTAAAAGGGAGCAAAAAGCACTCTTTTGCTTCACTGGTGCTGCAATATCCTCCTGCACGTGGGCAGGAAGAGGTGGGAAATAAGCAGAAGCTTAGGGCCACTGCTCCAGTGTTGGGGGATATACAGGTATAGAGTTGGGGCAAGGTATGTTTCCTCCCCCCTGGAGCTGAGCAGGACTAGTAGGCAGATTGGCCCAGACCTTCAAAGGTAATAAGATGTCTAACTCCTATTGAATGCAATGGGAATTATTTAGGCATCTGGATACCTGGAGGATCTAGGCCATTTTGACTTCCTCATTCACAATCTGCTACCTGATGTGCTCCTGAGGCAACACAACAGCCCACTGGTCCATATGTGAGGCTTGTGCAAAGCCACACTTGACCCCTTTTCTTTGCTATATCTGTGCTATATAACCCCAGCTGTTTATTGACTATGTTCAGCTATTTTATTTGCTCTTAATATTTGTTCCATTATTCTCATAGGAAAAAAAGTTAAATGGAAGGGATCCTTCTTTCATTTTTTGAACGCGGGTATTCCATTAGCCTTTATCCAGTCTTTCAGTGCCTCTGCATTTGTCAAAGATTTTTCAAAACTGTACAATCAGTTCATTTGCTGATCCCATTGATACTCAACAGTGCAGATCATGAAGACTGGCTGATTTGATATGATCAAATTTTATAAATATTCCATTGCCTGCTCTTTATCATTAGTCTCCATGGTTCTTCATTCCCCTTATGACTGCATGTGTGGGAAGGTGTAGTATGGGCTATCCTATGAAAAGTAAAGGGAAAATACGGGACTTCAGTCACTTAGGGCTTGATCCAAAACTCATTGAAGTCAATGGAAAAACTGACTGTTGACTTCAATGGTGTTTGGATCAGACTCATAGAGAAGTTTGACACATGAGTATAAAACAACAAAATGAGATTCAGCTAGAAGAAATGCAAACTAATACACCTGGGGAGAAATAATCCAAAACAACAATATTTAATGAGATGGAGAAGCCTAAAAATCAGTTGTGACAAATATTATAACTGCATGCAGTCTCTTTGGGCACCATATAGTATTACAGTTATGAATGGCTTATGTATTGCTGTGGGCCAGGGGTTGTATACAACTGCAGCAGGGAGGTTTACTATGGTTCTTTCAGGAACTGAAAACAGCGGGGGCAGATTACGGTGAATCACTCAGGTTGTAAAATCTCCAAAGAGTAGCGCCTCCTGGGGAGGCTTGCATATGTAGATAAACTGGGTTTTCCAGAGACTTACAGCCAGAAAGGACTTTTGATATGAAAAGGCTGCATTTAAACTGACTCAGGACCTTCTTTCTGATCCAGCAAATGGACAGGTCCTTCTGTCCAAGGGGACCCCAAACCTTGTGAATGGGTTAGAAAGACTTTGGCTGACTAGGGCCCCATAAGACTGGGGTGAGTTTTGGTGACCTTTGAGTATCTGTATAGGAAATTTGATTGGTTTTTATGTGTAGCAGTAACTGGTACCTGAACTTGATTCACTTCCATTTTACAGTTCTTGGCTGGTTTGAAAGGCCATGTTGCGAGTTGCCCATCATCTCCATTACAAAGAGTTACGTCCTAGATCCTCAAAGGTATTTAGGTACCTAACTTCCATTGATTTCAGTGGGAGTTGGGTGCCTAAGTACTGCTGAGGATTTGGGTCTGAGCTCTTGGGGAGAGACAAAAGAATATATATCTTCTATGAAAGAAAGTTCTTGTTACACTAGGAAGGTCTACACTTAAAATACTGCAGCGACACTATAGTTGTGCTGCTGTAGTGCTTCAGTGAAGACACTACTATTGGAACTGGAGAGCTTCTCCCATCAGCCTAGTTGATCTATCTCCACAAGAAGCCCTCCCAACATAGTACTGTCTACCTTGGGGGCTTAGTTTGTAAGATGTAAGTTAGTAGTGTGGACCTGGCCTGCCTTACACATGCTCTTTTAGACAGATGGGAACACTGAAAGATAACTTTAGGCTGGGGTAGAGCCTTTATTCTGATGTGCTTTAGGTAATATTTCTGTGTTTTGTAACAAACTTTGTGCTGGCCTGGCCTAACTTTTCAAAGGATCCTAACAAGACGGGATCTTTTTATCCATAGTTGTCTTACTTTCTTTTATGTGCCAAAAAACCTGCTTTTAAGACAGGGATTGGTCTGTGGATACTTCTAGGTGAGGAAATTCAATGGTGGGCATGTTGGAGAGAAACTGAACTCTGACTTCAGAAGGTAGAATCTGAAATGGGTAATGGCTACGCTAAAAGGCATGGGCATGGTAGACATTTTGATCTGTTGCCCCACTGGGCTACAAAGAGCCTGGTGCAGGTCAAATGGCTACGATGGGGGAAATGGAACTGAGGCCCAGATCCTCAAAGGTGCCTGATTTCCACTGAAAGCACTGAAGTGCTCTGATGCTGACTTTGCGAACGGTTGTGTGTTTGTTACAAACTTTTAATGGTTCTTTGTGCTTGGTACTGTGCCCCGATCACAGCTTTAAAGTTGGTATGGGATCATGGGACTCTCATTGGAAATGAACCTTGCAGGAAACTCTCTGTTGTCTCTCCTTCCTCACTAGGAGTCGAGTACATACAGCTGCTCTCGAGGGATTTTCTGACATTACAAGGAATACTTTGTAGGGATGTGGGAGTCAGGAGCACTGGGACTGGTGAACAGATGAGGCCAGGTCTTCTCAAGACCCTCTTCTCACAATTCATATCCTGAGTGATCAGTTCTAGAATTTGGGTCCTGATCCTGCAAAAACACTCACTCACCAGCTTAAGTTTATTCATGTGTGTAAAGTTAAGTGTGTAAGTTACGTGCACAAGTGCTCGGATCAGGGCCCGGGGAAGATAGGATGCTGACCCTAGGACCGGGGACATTTGAGTTCCCATCATGAGCAATACTGTGGTTCAACCCAAATAGCATTCCACTGGAAAGGGCTTGGGGGAAATTCCTACCTAAAAAGGCTCCCCTGAGCTGATTGAGGGCAGCAGGTAAAGATGAGCATGTGTTCATCAGATGCAAGCAGTGCAAAAGCCGGGTGCCTTCCCTGGGCCGGGGCCAGTGGAAAGGAAGGCGGCCCAGTCCCGCTGTGACTGAAGAGAGCCAACATTTGGCGCCTCGGGGCCGTGCGACCAGCGAGGTCAGTGGGGAGCAGAGGGCCGGAGGGTTAAGCGAGCGCCGGTGCTGCAGCGGCGTCTGCGAGCCGTCCCCGGAGCCTCCCTTCCGCCGTGTCCTGGCGCGCAGCAGCTGGAGGCGGGGCCGGGCGGCTCCGCCTGAGCCCAGCGGCCGAGGCGGGCGGAGCGTGAGCAGCCGCGGGCGGCAGCGGCAGGGCGCGCGGCGGCGATGTGAAGGGGCGGGGCGGGCGGCCCTTCCGGGACTCGTCGCCCGGGCCGGGGAGCGGCGGCATGGCCGGGGACAGCGAGCAGAGCCTGCAGGAGCACGAGCAGCCGGGCGCGGAGCCCTTCCTCATCGGGGTCAGCGGCGGCACGGCCAGCGGCAAGGTGAGCGGGGAGCCCGGCGCCGGCTGCCGCGGGGATCCGGCCCGGCCCGGCCCGGCGCAGCGCCCGCCTGGCCGCGATGACACGTGCGCGGGTCCCTGCGGCGCGGCTTCGCAGCCCGGCCGCCTCCTGCCCGCGGGCCCGATCCCGCCTTCCCCGGCCGGCGGAGCAGGTGTCTGCCGGGGCGGCCCGGATGGCTCCCGCGGCTGGGGACGGGTCCCGTTTCCCGGCCGGTTCGGCCCCTCTGCCGCGGGGCTCGGCGAGCTGCAGGCGTGGCGGGGCCAGACGGGGGGCTTGTTCCCCAGCCTGGGCTGCCCCCGGCCGACCCCAGCCATGGGCAGGAGTCGCTGCCGGCCCGGCCCGGCCGGTCCCTGCCGCCTGCCTGGAGGCGGCTGGTCGGAGCTGCGGTGAGAGCTTGGCAGTGGCCATGGAGCCACGTGTGTTCATTGCTCCTGCTGGAGAGACACCTGGGCTCATGCACCGCGGGGAATGAAAAGACAAGAAGGGGCGCAGACCCCTCGCTCTCTTCGGGGGGGCTGAAAAATAACAGCTGTTGAATGGATGTGTGGGTACCATGACTACATTTGTCCCTCTCAATGAAGTGCTCTAAGAGAAGCTGTGCCAAATGCGGCGTTTCCTTTATCAGTGACCTTCCCTGAGCCCCCCAGTTGTCCATGGCCATGTGTACGAGCATTCCTGGGAAAGCTGATTCTGGGATTTTATACCTGTCTCTTAGAGAGAGGACCTTAGATCCTTCCTTCCTTCTCCACACTAATATTAAACTTGTCAGCGTAATCAGTAAGAGGAGCAGCTTTAAAGCAACACCAGTTTAACCCTGTCAACATACCTCCTCTGATTTCTGTCATGATCTGGCCCAGTTTAGCTCAGTGCACGACTTAATAATTACACACCAGCTTTTGTGTGTAGGGCTTTGTGTACTACACCTTCCCCAGAGACCTCTGGCACCTTTGGTGGTTTTACAGTTGCGCTTTCCTTGAATGTAGTTAATGTGTATGAAAGACTCAGACAAAATAGGGGATAAAGTGAAATATACACAGAAAATGGATGGAGGAGGCAAAGGACAAATATTTCCTCCCTTCATTCTAAGCAACGGATTTTTTTTCAGGCTGATATGGGTCTTGTATGGATTTTTTTTGTTGACCCAAATTGGTAGCAGTTGTCTGAATCCTGCTAGGAGATGCTGACTCATACTGGCAGATGTGACTCCACCCTGGATGTAAGGGAGCATGGAAGAGAGCCACTGGACACAACTGGGGTGAGGGGAGAACCCTAGGAACAGCCAGGCTCTAGGGAGATACTTTGGGCTGAGGTTTACGGTGGGTAAACCTAGAGACAAATCACGGCAAACAGTTACCCTACACACATTTTCTATATCTGTTCAGAGGGGGTGGAATTTCTTCCAGCATATGCTGTTCATTTAAAAAGTGTTCCAGGTGAACATGCTCATGTTTGGAAATGAGAATGTACCTGAAATCTTCCTTGTTACAGGGAGCACTAAATGCCTGGCTACAGCTGGAGGAACACAGGGCTATGTGCACTCAGTTTTATTTTTTTTAAAATTGCAGCAGACCTTCATTGCAGTGGTAGAGGGTGGCCTCTGTCTATTCTCTTGCTTGTTGAAAACACATATTCACGGTCCCCGAGGAAAAAATCTCTTAGAAGGTGGAGAGAGAGAGGGGGCGGAAATCTCTATCTGGGAACCAATGCTGAATTGTTCATACACTACGTTTTCTGGTGACTCAAGTGTTCTGGGCTTGTGTGAGGCCTTCCATGCGTGGGCCTAGCTCTGCATCACTGTCCCAGGAGCGGGTCTGTTGCTGCTGAAGTGCTGTGTCTCAGAGCGCTCTATTTTGGACCGGAGTCCACAGTTCCTCGCTTTAAAGTGAAACGCTCAGCAGCAGTAGTAGGCTGTTCTGTAAAACAGGGAAGGGGGTTTTATTGGCTGTATTAGATGGCCTTTCCTGTCTCAGCTTTGATTTCCCCTCTGCAGTGATTGCTTGCTGCTAAGACACATTGTGCAATGCTGTTTAAAAGGAACTCACCAGATCAGTGCAAGCTTCATAGCCAGCTCTCTTGTAGTCCATTCCTAACGTGCTACGCTCAAGCAGAAGCAGCAGGAAGAAATTATTGGTGCTTGTGCTTCCAGTATCCCAAACTGGTGTATAATAGTGAGCGTAGATTGTGATGTAGCAAAGCGAGAACACGCTTGATGGCAGAGGTAAGGCAAGGTGTGCCTGCAGCTGTGATAACAAGGATCTGGCCAGCTGGTTCCTGGCAAGGCCTCCAATTCTGGTGGTATTCTTGATTGCTTTAATAGAGGGCCAGTGGGTCATTGTACAGAATTTTGTTTTTCTCTCTATGGTGGCATACACCGCACTGAGCCCAGTGCAAGTGGTTTGTGAATGTCCTGTGGCTACCCGTATGGCTGACTATCAGTTCTTAAGGTCCATGTGTGCTGGCTCTGGTCTCTCTGGTTAGAAGCTGAAAGGTTCTAAAGGAAAACAAGATGGCTATTTTTTCCTATTCCAAAGCTGCGGACTCATCTAACTCACTGTAGCACCAACTGCAGATTGTTGCTGTTACACACAAGAGTGAAGATAAGAGGATGTTTTCCTTGCAAAGGCGCGCACTCAAAGAAAAGCCCCTCCCGCTGCTATTGTTGAGTCTGAGATGGGCAGAAGTTTCTCTAGACGAACCAGCTGTGGCAGGGGAGTAGCGAGAGCTGTTGTTTGTAGCTCACCGCACCTGACTTGTACATGATCTGCTCTTGGTGAGCTGCTATTCTTTCACAAAGGGACCCTAGAGGAGTTCTGTTGGCATTTTAGTAAAAGGATCCAACTGATTGTTTGGATTTCTTTATTTTCCACGAAGAATAAATAAACTTGAAGTAATTTTATAAGCCTCCTGGATTGTGTGTCTCTGAAGCCCGTGAGCAGGGCCTGGCCTTAGGGAAAATGGTGTCCCGGGCGAACTTCAGTTTTGGTGCCCTTCGTCCCTGCTGCCTCCCCAGGCTCCCCGCTCATCTCCTTCGCCTTGAGCTCCTGGACTCTCATCCCAGGCCCACCCTGCTCCTTGCCTCCTGACCATGGTGACCAACCGGAGGGCTGGCCTGGCACGTGTTGCGGAAGCCTTGCTGGTAGCGTAAGTGGTAATAGGCACATGAGGAGGACTCAAAACAGATGCCCTAGACTAGAGCTGTCAAGGGAGCCATACTAAAGGGATGGCCTAGCAGGCCACAGTGTTGCTCCTTTATGAAGAGTCTATTGTCCAGTGCAGCGCATTACTAGGAAGAGCTGGCTGAAATACAAAGCCTTCCCATCGTCAGAATCCAACGCACCCAACCTGACTAAAGCTCGTGGCCATCCGATGGCTGTCTAGTGGCCATAGGAAGTGGTGAGGCTGGCCCCCTTGTCAGCAGTTCCACCAGAGAAATGAATGAAGATTATTTGTCTTTTCCCTGCCCTCGTGCCCTTGCCAGGTGATTTCCCAAAGCTCGTCGTAGTATTCCTTGCCAGGCCAGTTAACGTTCCGCAACAACTCCTCCTCCTCCTTACCCTCAAACCAAAGATCCCAATGAAAACTCCTGCCCTTCTTCCTCCCTCCTCAAATAAAGGGCTCTTGTCCACATTTTTTGACAAGGTTACTGGCCTAGTGCAGAGGGGGCAAGCAGTAGATGTGATAGCTCTTGGTTTGTGTAAGGCTTTAGTCCCCTGTGACATTCTTATAAGCAAACTAGGGCAACGTAGACTAGATGAAATGATTATAAACTTGGTGAGAAACTGGGTGGAAGACTGTACTCAAAGAGTAGTTATCCATGGTTTGCTGCCCAGCTGGGAGGGTTGTATCTAGTGGGGTATTGCCAGGGTCTAGTAGTGGTCAATATTTTCATTAATGACTTGACTAATGGAGTGGAGAGAGTGTTTATAAAATTTGCAGATGACACCAAGCCTGGAGGGGACAGGATTAGAATTCAAAATGACCTTGACAAATTGGAGAACTGGTCTCAAATCAGCAAGATGAAATTCAAGACAGACAAATGCAAAATACTTCACTTGGAAAGGAAAAATCAAATACCCAGCTACAAAATGGGGAATAACTGGCTAGGTGATAGTACAGTGGGAAAGGATGGGGTGTTATAGTGGATTACAGATTGTATATGGGCGAACTAAGTGACGCAGTAGTGAAAAAGACTTGAATGTTGTTCGGGGGTGTATGACGAGCATCGTAAGAAAGATGTGAGATGTAATTGTCGTACCCTACTCTACACTGGTGAGGCTCAGCTAGAGTGCTGTCTGGTTCTGGGTGCCAGTCTTTAGGAAAGATGTGGATAAATTGGAAAGAGTCCAGATGAAAGCAACAAAAATATTAAAAGGTTTAGAAAACCTGATGTGAGAATTTTTTTTGAGGTGCAGAGAGGAATATTTAATCCTTGAGTAAAGACTCATGGGAGGGTGGGACCTGATTGCTGCTTTCTTTATATCAACCTTACTTAACATATCTGAAGGCTGTTAACAATTGTTCCCCATGTTCACTAAAAGTGGTAATCATGGGCTTAATCTGCAGCAAGGAAGATTTAGGTTAGATTGTAGGAAATGCTTTCTAATTTCGAAGATAGTTACGCTCTGGAACAGGCTTCCAAGGGAGGTTGTGTAATCCCTATCATGGGAGGTTTCTAAGAACAAGTTAAACAAACATGCTGTCAGAGATGGTCTAGGTAGACTTGGTCCTGCTTCAGCACAGGATGACCTCTTCAGGTCTCTTCCAGCCCAACGTATCTGTGATTACACCGTACGAGGAATGGAGGATGTTTGGAATGGACTTCAGATTTAACTGGCTCATTCCTCTCCCCGTCTGCTGAAGAACTGGAGTCCAGCAGCTTGTGCTGAGGTCTGTACGTAGATGCCACTAATCAGAAAAGACTTTGCCAAGGGACAGCTGTTGAAATAAACTGTGGTTCTTAGGTTAGCTTGGTCCCAAGGGTTGTACACACTTTCCGATGAGCTATAGGGCTTGGGTAAGATCTGACGAATATTAGCTACTTGCTGCAACTCCCATGTTTCTCTGTGGTAGGTTAGGACCACCCCCATTTTACAGATAGGAAAGCTGAGGGGTAGTTTCAGATTACCATATTCAAAGAGGGTGTGTCAAATTGGGCCCCTCAACAGTGGGGAGGGAGGTGGGGGGATGTCAAGCCACCTTTACTGAGATGCCCAGCTTTCTATGCTTGTGTTCGAACACTTCGGCCTGTGTGACATTACCAAGGCCACAGAGGGAGTTCCTTTGAGCGCTGGCCTGGCTTCTGGTTCTTCGTCTCCCGCTCAGTCCACTTGGCCATGCTGTTGCGCTGCCTCTCCTTGTGGCTAGAGCTGCTGTGGCTGTGCACAGAGGACCTGGCTTGGCCTACCACAGGTGGCTGGGCAGGGGAACAGCTGTGGGCCTGGCATTAGCGGGATCCTGGCTGGCACTGCCTAGCAGTGAAGTGACTGGGCTCCTCCCTGCATTCAAGGACCGGGGGCTAGGGGTTTTGTGGCTCTAAAGGCCAGAGCCAGGTTTCTGTGGCAGGACTGTGAGTCACCTGAGACAAGCTGTCAGCCTCGCCCCGTCGAACAGTGACGCAAGTCTCTTCAAGGGGATCTTTCCTCTCTCTGCGGGGGAGTTCCCATGTTACGTTTCTGGGTCCCACACCGTAGCAAGGGGAGGGGCATTGTGGGCTCCCAGCGCTGGCTGTGGATTCCCCTTCATCGGGCCAGGACGTGCTGGCAAGTTGGCATCGGGGAGCTTGCGCTGCTCTGTGGATCGAGAGAACTTCGGTGCTGGCTGGGGGCTCCCTGGTGACTGAAGCCATTAAAAGGAACTGAAACAGCCATGCCTGGAATTTGCACCCCCTCCAGGACGTTGTGGACTAGTAAAAGGTGACGGTCTGATCTGCCAGGCCGTGGGGAAGGAAGAATGGAGATCAAATGGTTCCATGGGAATGTGTCCATTTTGGTGACATTCCAGTCGTCGCCTGCCTGGTTTCCCCAGCAGCCTGGCTTTCAGTCTCTCAGCTTTTTGGCAAGCCCCTGCAGTTCACCAGAGGATGGCACAGAGCTGGGTCTTCTTGGGCTGCCCTCCTGGAGCCGTTCTCAGATTCTGGAACGGAGTGAAAAAAAGAGCTCAGAATTTCATTCTTCATTTTCCAAAACCTTAAGTTTTTGTGGAAGAGAAAATCCCTCTCCCTTCTCACATAAACAACTGCATGGGAGCAAGGCAGTGGAGAACCGGGCCCAGAGAGTTCATGTGGGCTCCCAGTGGGGGATCTGGCTGCACCGTTCTACTGGTGAACGAGAACTGTGTGCTTCTGGTCTTGGGGAATTTTGCCTTCCTCACCCTCTCAAGGGGCCTGCTGTTCCTGAAGTGAAAGGGAGGAGTGGTGGAATTGCACAAGAGGGGTTCTGGATGGAAGGATGGACGGGCTTTTCCAGGGTTCTGTGGTGTGTGTCTGTCTGAGAAGGGGTGAAAAGCAGACCGAATGGTGAACTTCCAGCCCCAGTGCCCCGCAAGCCTTCAGTGTGCTACAGAGCCTGGCTATGACCCAGGAGGGGCTGGCATTGGACCCACCAGACAGAGAACACTGAAATGGGGTAGGGGTTGACCAATCATCAAGCCCCTAGGAACTAGTCTTCACTTATCTCTTGTTCCATGGTGGAAGGCATTCAGTGTGGGCCTTGCCTTTCTTCCTGGCTGTTCCCTCTCAGGTTCAACATTTGGAATCCATCGTATCCAGCCCCATAACTGGAGCAGCCACCGTTTACAAAGCATTGTCCAAGGCAAAGCACCCAGCTGGGTTAGGACCTGTTCTGCTCTCTGCTGACCTTGTCGTGCTTCTGAGTGGAGAGGAGATGCTGTGAGCTGAAGTAGGGATGCCTCTTTCCCATCCCCTCTCTGCATGACAGAGGGATCTAAATGAGGAAGTCCCTATGGAAACACAAAGCTTTTGCCAGGCGAAAAGATTATCTCCAGGGGGTGCGGGAGCAAAATGCCCATCTGTCACATAAGCAGGTTCACTTCCTTTCCCACTAGGATGAGTGTGGCTGTCTCTGCAGCAGAGACACCCCTCGAGTGTGTCTGGAATAGCTGCACAGCTCTTCCTTAATGTTGACTGAGCTGGGAATATCTGAGCTTGAAGAAATGGGTCTTTGAGCCTGGTATACCAGAGGTTCGTGTGTCTCCCAGCTCTGGCTTTGCGGGTGTCATGCAGCCATGAAGCAGATGTTTACGTGGCTAAAGAGAACATCCAGTTATGCTGGAGAAGATAAACCAACCTCTCCATGCCTTGAGTTATGAAGAAAATTTCCATGGGCATCTTATACCAGAGTTGTCCAGGATGGGCAGGGCTTGGGAAAACATACTGATACCTTATAGAACTGATCACTCTTGTCAGTTACGTTGCCTAGCACAGAGATCTGAAAAAGAGCAGTAAACGTGAAAAGGCCTGGAGTCAGTCGGTTTTCACTCTGCAGTTTGCAGCTTGTGGAAGCTCTGAGCAGCTACGGAGGAGGCACTAGGGCAGTGTGCCTGCAAGCTTAGAAAGACATCACTTCACTCAGGTCACATTACAAAGGTTTTCTTTGCAACCAGGAAGGATTAAATGGGTATGGTACTTGTTTATATTTAAGTGAAAACTTAGATTCTAGAAGAGGTGAAGGCACTTTCCTGGGAAAGTGTCCTATTCATTGAGGGTGGGTGGTTTTTTTCCGATCACTATGTGACACTCACCCCTCTATTTACGCTATATCCTTGTACCCTGTTCTCCCCTGAAGAGCTTGCAATCTAAATAGAGCAGACAGAGACACAGGAAAGGGAAGTGACTTGTCCAGGGTCACACACAGGTCAGTGGCAGGAATCAATCCCAGGTCTCCGGACTCCCAGCTCAGTGCCCTATTCACCAGAGCCCGCTGCCTTTCTAAAGGCAATATCTTATTTTCTGTGCCATTTCTTACTGATCCTACACACTGTTTTTATCGACAGCTGCGTAAGACTGAGTTGTCTAAAATGGCACCCAGGTCTCATTCTATCGCAGTTACTGCTGGTTGCTAAATTAACTGTATGTATGAGTCTGGATTACTCCTTCCAGTGTGTGTTACCTTGCATCTGTCCACACTGAATTTCCTCTACCATCATGCTGACCATTCACCTAGCTTGGTTAGATCCCTCTGAATTTCTTCATAGTCGTCTTAGGTCTTAACTAACTTAATTTTGTCATCTGCAAGCTTTGCCACCTGCCTCACTGATCACTCCCACCAGAGGAGTTTTCATGTCCCTCCCTGACTTCAGTTTCCTCTGTGTTACACTAGAGATATGCGTCCTTCATTTGGAGGGGGCACTTCCCCAAGCAAGAGGAGTTTCTGTTCCCATTGTGCAGGGGAATTTATGATCTCGGTGTGTCTGGGCTTTCCTCCTCAGAATCTTCTTTTCAAACCAGTACCTGAAGTTTTCCTCTCAGGGCACTATTTGTTTCTCTGTCAGAAGCAGATTTGCAGAGTCTGGGGGGTTTGATAGTTGGATGGGGTCCTATTTTTTTTCAAGCATTTCAGACTCCCCCTCCCTTTTCCCCTCCCCAAAAGATAGGTTTTAGGGCACGAGTGGGTTAGGGTAGAGGACACTCCACATTGTATTTCAGTAACAAGTGAGGGTTTTAACGAGGGGGGGCTGGAGAGGTGTAACTCCTTCCCTGCTCTAATGGCTGAAATGTAACAGGCTTGCTTTGGTGCCGGAGAACTAAGGAAATGAAACTGCGCATCTCATTTTATTCTCCAAGCTACACGGAGCAAGTGGCTGTGTCAATGGGTGGAGGGCGGGGGAAACCAGCTGCACTTGTAAAATTACCCAAGACTGGTGACTAGCCACAGGGAGGGGACTGTGGCACTCCTTTCCCAAGAGTCGCCATCCCACTCTTGAAAACCTAAATCCAAACCCCTGTGAAACTTGGCTGTGTTTCTTTCCCTGTTGCTGTGCATCACCCAGATGGTTCTACCTGAACACGAATATCTCCTTCCTGCTCCACCCCACTCCTCCTTTTGGAGCACCATTCCTTGCCTGTGGGTCTTGGTTTCCTTTGATCCACAAGGGTTGGACCAGAGCTCTGTTGGGCTGGAAGCTCAGGCAGCCTTGGTGCTGAATCAGTCTGTTATGTGGGGGTGGCAAGCCCTTTTGGAGGCCTGGCTGCAGTAGTCGGAGCTGGAGGATAGCATCTGGGTCCGTCTTTCCTGGCTGGAGAGCAGGAAATCCTCATGGATGCGTCCCCCACTTACCCTGACCACCCTTAAAATGCATTAAGAAAAATGAAGTAGGCGCCCCAGCCCACACCTGGCAGTTTCTGCTGTGGGGATTTTCACCCATCCTTCTTGGGGGCCTGATAGAAGCAGGCTGCGGGAAGGCAAATGCAGCTTGCACGTGCTCTGATCTTCACCCTGAAGTGATCAGTTGAATAGAAGTGGGTGGGGCTGGGCCCTGCGTTCTGCCCTCGGTCTTCTAAACACTAATCAAGGTGGGGGCTTAGCTGCCCATCCCTCAAATCACAGGCCAAATTTCACCACTAGTGTGTGAGTTTAGGCTGGTGAGTGCACGGCCTGGTGCGTGAGCTGATTGCGAAGGGAGAGCATAACTCCACTAGCGGAAGAGATGGAGCACTTCTGACAATTTCCCCAGAACTCCTCCGCTTCCAGTGCCAGAGCACGGCTGTGCTAATGGGTCCTCAAAGACCCCATTCCCTGTGTACCTTACCATGTCCTCCAGGGACAGCAGGCCAGGCATGAGCCAATTATTGCATGGAAGCAGAGAGGTCAGAAGGTACCCCCTCAGTGTTCCTCGGGCTATGACAGCCCTTCTCTCTTGCTCTGTGGCATGGGGACCCCAATCTCCCCTTCCCCATCAGCTGGTGTAAATAGCCTCTGACTACAGCAGAGCTATACTGACTGACGTGCACCAGCTGAGGCCCTGCCCCTAGGTGTGACCAAGACAGCCAGTTGACAAATGAGAAGGCCGTGGGAAATTTGCAAGAAGAACTTGACGGGTTGCTGGCTGATGGTTCTGCCCATAGCAACTCCGCTGACTCCCGACGGACTGAGTCTCAGCGCTGGAATGTCAATATTGATGAGCAGCAGTCTAGCTAAGAGAGATAGGCCCGGAAGAGGTGGTGGAGGGGTGATGTTCTGTTTGGCAAGTGTTTACAAAACCAGTGGGATACAGCTTGATAACCGGCAGGCGATGTCGAAACGTGCTAGAGAAGGAGGCAAGGAATGGGAAAATAAAGGAGAGGGGATGGCAAGCAACTCAGCATGGTGGGAGTCAGAATTTTCTGTCTCACGTTGCGGGATGCTCGCAGGGTCAGATGTTGTAATTGGACTCTGTTTTGAATTAGAGAGAGTCTGGATAACAGAATACCCACCGATAAGATCTACAGGAATTAAACATCATGCTTCTGGGTGTCAGCTGACCATAGCAGAGGTCAGGAAGGGATGCTACGTGTAAAGCAATATTGCCAACAGAATCATTAAGTGAGGTGGGAGTGGGCTGCACCCTTTCCTGACCAGTTGCCTGTGAGCTTCCTCATTCCCCCCCCATTAAATTATTAGCTCTTCTCTTACTGGATGCTCTGTTTTTGTGTGTTTGTTTTTTTCTGCGCCTGAATTTTTTTTCTCCTTTCCTAATGAAAACACCCCCCCTGAAGTTTTCCGAATGCTGCTGTTCTAGCTGAGCTCTGGGGAACTCCAGAAGTGAGCTCCACCTATATATGGGGAGCTTGAGCTCCAGAAAGCTAGCAGTGACTCCCATCTTGGCTTCTTGTCTCATGTCTGCAGCAGGTGGCCTGACTAGTGTCTGAGAGCTCTCCAGGCCAGGAACTAGTGAGCAGGGGAGCTCTGCCAGCCCGTGGGCTCTGATGAGGCTGTTCAAACAGCCCATGTCTCTACAGCTGAACCAGTTTTAAATTGCTTATCGCTTCAGTCTGTAAAGCTCCTGTGGCTGGAGAGTCCTCCAAGTGCTGGCCCATAGTGCACTGCTCATTGAGAAGGATCTGGGCTTGGAGGGAGAAGGGACATGGGGATGTCAAATCAGCTGGAGAACAGATGAGCAGAAGGTCTCTTCTCTGCCCTGAGCCATGGTCATCCCTCCCACACCCTCTGTTTCCTCCCACTGGCCTCTGAAGATGCCCCTGGCTCAAACTCCAGCTCCTAACCTGACAGTCTGACCATGGATTGCTGGCTGCAAACATCTGACCTTGGGGGGGAGGGCGCAGGTGGCAGCATGACAACAGGGGGCACTTTTAGGGGGTTGGATGTTAGAGCTGAGAGGCTCTGCTAAGCACTCGGGGCTGGCAATCCAGGCATGGATTTCTGGCTCCTGAGGTGCATAGCGGGAGGCCAGGGACGTTATTGGAGGCTTGGGATGGGAATGGAAGGGGGGGGGGTGGACGGGAGGGAGGTCTGCCGGGGGGGCAGAGAAGAGAATGTCAGCTGGCAAACTATGAGGCTGAGTCAGTTGTGGGAGGAGTGGCGCAATGGCTCCTGATTGTTCCCGTCTGACACCCACAAGGTGGCATAGGTACCCAGAACGCATTGCCACTTAGCTGCCTTAGGCAAGCGCTGCTGTGGATAGGTGGCTGCCTAAACTTAATCTGAGTTCAAACAGGCCAGGGCTCTGGTGAGGCAGCCCAAGGGCTGCTGTATTGGACTGAGGTCAAAACTTAAAGTTAGGGGCCTGCTTTTTTTCTTTTTTCTTTTTTTTTTTTCCCCCAGTGGTGCTTCATGCCTGCAGTTCCCAGCGACTTCACTGCACGTATGATGGGGTCCGGTGCAACTCTCCTAGCTGTCCTACTAGTTCAGTTTCTCATCTTCACGCCTGTTTGGAGCAAAGTGACTCCGCTCTCACCCTGCTCCCCTCAACACCTGCCCTTTGCCACCCCTTTACTTTCTTCCGCTCTGACACGCCCATGCCACTTGCCTCCCTGTTGCCTAGTGTGGTCACTTGGGAAGCAGCTTTAAGGATGGAGCTGGGGAGGGCTTCCACCAGCCACTGTTGGGACCCTCTCCAGACTAGCTTGATCTGCCATCCGAACAACCTGAGCGTGGGCACCGAAAAGGGTGATCTCCGAGGGGGTCCCCACAAAGCAGGTGGGAATTCCCAGCAGCCCCCACCTGAAACCCATCTCTAGCTCACAGCTGCATGGCTCTGCGCTCTGGCCTGCTCCTTCTGCCAGTTTGAATGGGCGAGACGTCAGCCTGAGACATGTGGCTGTGTCAACAGCTGCCTTCGCCACTCCGTGCCAAGAGGCACCAGGATGTGATTTCTGCTGCTCCTCCCAGCCCTGCTCACGGCCGCCCAATGCTCTGAGAAAGGCTCTGATGTTTTCTGGCTGGTGCAGAATCAGCTGCTAAACAAACTTCCAGACAGATTTTCCTTCCCTCCTGCTTCCCCGGCGAGAGCCTGGCTTCTCCTCTCGCCAGCCCTCGCTGGCGTAACAGATCCCAGCTGACCTTCCTGTGAGGGAGAGGAGGATGGAACTCGTCAGTGATGATATCCAACCGGTTCGCACCGGTTCGCGCGAACTGGTTCTTAAAATAGAAAAAATGCAGCGAACCGGTTCTTAGCGCCGGGAGAGTCAATGAAAAGGCGGAGCAGCGAACCGGTTGTTAGCGGCGGGAGAGTCAATTTCCCGGCGGGGAGTGTCTCCTGCTATTCTCCCTGCCGCCGAAATTGACCAGGGAGAGTCAATTTCACAGCGGAGGGTACTCTGTAGTTCTGGGTGTGTGTGGGGTGCTGTGTGCATGATGTTTAAGAACCTATTCAGAATAGGTTCTTAAATATCACCTGCCTTCATAGAACAGGTTATTGGAAATTTGGGATATCATCACTGGAACTCGTTGGCTTGTGTCCTACAAAGCCCACGCTTGGAGCCCATTCGAGCGCCATGTCGGAGCCTCTGCTGCTCCTTGCAAACCTCCTCACGCAGCTGCTCCTTGGGGAGGTCAGCCCCGGAGTCACATTGGGAACCCTGTCCAGGCAGTGCAAGTGATGTGGATCCAGTTGGCTTCATGCTGCTGCTGCTGCCTCGGGAAAGCTCAGGGCAGCCCCTGGAGCTACTCCCAGAATGGGAGCCAGGACGGAGGCTGGAGGAAGAGTAGGAGCCTCGTGGCAGTGAGGAGGTTTTGAGATGGCTCAGGATGCAGAGAGCGAGTGTCCCTTCTCCCTTCCAGTGGCTAGAAGGCGCGGGGGAGTCTGAGCAGGCAGCTGGGGTCGCACCTATTAGCTAAATAAAGAGGCAAGGCCACAAAATAATGCCCTGGGACAAGGATCCTGGGACAGTGCCCAGATGGCTTTGGGATGTCTCAAGGGGACAGGTAAGCTTCTCTTCTCCTTGTCTAAAGAGCAAAGTTTCAGATGAGGATGGGAATGTCTCCTGCCTGAGCGTGCAGCCTCCTGTGCTCCCCCCCCCCCCGTCCCTGTCCCCTCCCCACAGGCCTCTCCCCAGTCAGCAAGTCTCCAGCTCCGAATTGGCTCCATTTGCATCAGCCTCTCTCCTTTCCCGTTTTCCCCCTTGCTGCTGCTCCTGAAGTCATCGGTCTGCTCCAGAATCGTCCAGCTGCTGGGCCAGAATGAGGTGGATTATCGCCAGAAGCAGGTGGTGATACTGAGCCAAGACAGCTTCTATCGGGTCCTCACCTCTGAGCAGAAATCCAAGGCACTCAGAGGCCAGTTCAACTTCGACCACCCAGGTGAATGGAGCCTGACCCTAGAGAGCTCTCTCTTGGGACGTGCTGGCCTGTGCAGGGCTTCTGTGAAACCTCTCCTGATCCGAACCGTTCCTTTAACTCCACTGGCACAGAGCCTCTCGCTAATGCTGGGGATGCCGCTTTCCACCCCACTGCATTAATGGGTGGGAGATGGGCTGTGGTGCAATGCACTGGCTTGCTTGGGACCGGCTCTCTCATCCTGGCCTGGTTCCTCATGCACTGCATTGGCTCTTGTCCTTGTCCAGATAATATTTGCGCTTCTACAGGCTGCTCCATGCTGGAGATCTCAAAGCACTATGCAGACTCTATGCCAACAACGCCACTGAATAGAAGCCACCTGTGGGTTGAGGTGCTGCCCCGCAGGAGGGAGCACTGCCCAAGGAGAGTAGGTTAAAACCTCTCTTCCTTAAAGGATGGGATTTTAAGACACGCCTCCCCCCTGCCCCTCCATCACCCAGTGCAGCACTACATGCCAGTCAGCGTATCAGCCTTCTGCCCTTTCCAGGCAGAGTTGGCACTCCCTACAACCCAAGAAGGTATCTCAAATGGGTGCCTGAGTCCCCTAAGCCTCCCCCTCCTGGACGGTACCATACTGTGCAGTGTCTCTCCAGAAAACAAACTAGGACAAAGCGAGCCCGATTCCTCTCACTGCAACAGAAACTCTTTCAACCGCTTAATGGGCTGGTGGGAAATTCCAGAACCGCCTCGCCCCAAACCCAGCTGCCTTGGGCAGTGAGCTGCCTGGCGAACAGAGGCTTTCTGTGAAGCTGTAGGAGGGAGCCGTTCGGGGATAAAAGGCAGCTCTAGCCTCCAAGGGGCTGGGGTTCGGGAGGAAATTCACTCTTTAGTCGTGGCTTTAAAGAAAAATCAGTACAAGGATTGTATTGATCGTCTAGGGCCAGATCCTCCAGCTGGTGTAAAGCAGCATAGCCCCATTGATCTCAGTGGGCTTCTACCTTTTTCTGCCAGCTGAGGACCTGGCCCTTTAGCACTGAGGCCTGGAGGCTGCATGACTCCACCTGCCTGTGCGCCTCCATGTCTAGCTAACCAGGGACTCTGTCTATATTGAAGTGCCATGATGTATGGGGGCAGGGGTTGGCAGGCTGCCTTCATGGCACTTGGTCTCTCCTCAGATGCCTTTGACAACGAGCTGATCGTCAAAACACTCCAAGAGATCATGGAAGGGAAGACGGTCCAGATTCCTGTCTATGACTTTGTCTCCCATTCCAGGTAAGACTCCTGCTTTGCTTTACACCTGCTGCTCTGGTTGTGGGGTGTGAGATGCAGCTGTACCCATCCCGGTTCGCAGCATCCCGACACCCCCAGCAAGGATCTCCTAAGCAGAAACTACCAACATGGGGTATTTCTGTAGAAAACATCTTTAGTTTGCCTGCTCTTGTATGCACTGTACGTCACCCCAATGCTTGAGCTAAATCACACATACACACAC
>ML675646.1:5566766-5608318 GCA_007922155.1 Mesoclemmys tuberculata | reverse complement strand
CACTGTACGTCACCCCAATGCTTGAGCTAAATCACACATACACACACACTGTACGTCACCCCAATGCTTGAGCTAAATCACTCGCACGCGCGCGCGCGCGACCTAAAACGCTGTGTGTGTTCTAGTATGATTGCAGGCTGTTTCCCAGGGGACCTCTGCTTCATAAGGTGCTCAGGGAATGCAGCAGGGGTGCGTAGCAAATAGCGTTGTCGTATGCAGGACACCATCCTCCTCCACTGAAGAAACTGGAGGGGGCGTCTGTGAAGTTCCAGTGGGGCAAATCCCTGAGCGTGATTGATTCTTGCAAGTAGCAGCTGTCTGGGAGAAATCCACATGCACAGGGTGATGATGGCCTTCCCCTTCGCTGCCTAGCCTGTGCCCTCCTTTCACCATATTTTAGGGAAGAAAGTACATAGCCTTGGGATTCCCTGGGGGGGGGGTAAGCTTTGTACTGGGGTAGGGGCACTTGATCCAGGTGTAGTCTCTCTCCCAGGGCTGGTGAGAGCCAATGCTCTGCCCATCAGGGCAGCTCTTCCTCTTGTTCTGATGCGCCTTTCTCGTGTGTTGCAGGAAGGAGGAGACCGTGACAGTGTACCCAGCCGACGTGGTCCTCTTTGAGGGTATCCTGGCCTTCTACACCCAGGAGGTCCGTGACCTCTTCCGGATGAAGCTGTTCGTGGACACGGATGCAGACACCCGGCTGTCCCGCAGAGGTGAGGCCTGTGTGAAGGCGCATTGCTAGTCAGGTAGAGAGACGCCACCTCATGCATAACTGACCTGGGGAGTTTGCTGCTGCGAGACGTTGAAGGCAGATCAATTCCGAAGCGGGATTGTCTTGTTGGATCAATGGAAGGGCATCTGCTCTGACCCTCGCTAGACAGAAGTGGCAAGGGCTCTTGGCCTGCATGATCCAGGGTGTTTGACTGACCCCCCAGGCAGCATTGGGAGACTCCTGCCCTGTATTCCAACTGGTTGTGGGTTGCATGCGTTTTATGCTACACGGAGCATCTGGCTTTGGCTAGCGTGAGTGACAGGATTCCAGGCCAGATATTCGGTTCTGTTGTGGCAGTTCTGCTGGGAGATCTGTGCCTCACTGCAGAGGGCCCTACAGATTTCCTTCAGTGCAGGTAGGTTCTTGGCCAGCCACAGGGTGCCAAAAGCAGTGGTACGTCAAAGCTGTTTAAAAGCCAGTTCCAAGTCCATGCCTGTAGTGTAGGAGCGGGTAGAGGATAGTGATGGACTGTGTAAGCTCAGGGAGTAACTACAGGACGGTAGAATCTCTGCAGATGCTTCTCACACTCTGGGTGGATAGGGGGCTGTCTCTAAAGGCCTGTGCTAACAGTCTCTCTGTACAACATGCTAGTTCCCGTGAACCCTGGAACTCCTCATGTGCCCTGTGCTGGTTGGGAAAGGAGGCTTTAGGGGTCGCTTCCAAAACTGCTTTGCGTGGGTGGGGTGTTTTCTGGGAGCCAAAGAAGCAGCTTGGATTCCCCATGCCCAGCGGGTTCTGGCTCCATACGCTGGCCAAGAACGGACGGCATGGGGTGCATCGCATGGCAGTTAAGTGTTGGCACACAGAATTCGGGAGGAGAAGGGCTTGTGGTGCTGGATTGTCCTTCTCAGCCACCCAGAGTACTTGGGGAATGATAGGGGGATTTAACACGGATGCATCTCTGGAGCAGAGCAAGCTGGGGACTTCTGTCACTAGACGACCACTTCCCTTCTGGTAGTCCATGCTAACAACAAGCTGCCTGGCAATGGAGGCAGGACTCTGGTGGGCCAGTGGAAGGACTGAGATAGAGGGGCACCACGTGTTTCCCAGCTGGGATAAAGCAGGCAGGTCATTTGGGTGCTCTGGTCTCTGGAATTGAGGAAACTCCCACCCTTGTCTGACCGTGCAGTGTCGCAGTCAGCCTCGGCAGTCCCAGAGCCTGGCTCCAAGCAGACGCAGCACAACATCACAGGGTGCAGTACTGCTTGCGCGTCTGCTTCCACTGCGGCCTGCCTTCTTCCCCAGCCGCTCCTCTCCTGCTCCTTGACAAGCTTCGCCAGCCTCCTGGCCTCCTATCAACAAGCTGGGGTGACTGGATGAGTCAACTAAGAACAGCCATGCTGGGTCAGACCAATGGTCCATCTAGCCCCATATCCTGTCTTCTGACAGTGGCCAATGCCAGACGTTTCAGAGGGAATGAACAGAACAGGGCAATTATCGAGAGGTCCATCCCCTGTTGTCCTGTCCCAGCTTCTGATTGTTAGAGGCTTAGGATGCCCAGAACGTGGGTTTGCATCCCTGATGATCTTGGCTAATAACCATTGATGGACCTGTCCTCCAGGAACCTAGCTAATTCTCTTTTGAACCCAGTTACATGTTTGACCTTCACAACATCCCCTGACAATGAGTTCCACAGGTTTATTGGGCGTTGTGACAAGAAGTACTTTCTTTTTGTTCGTTTTAAACCTATTCACTTCATTGGGTGACCCCCAGGTTCTTGTGTTATGTGAAGGGTAAATAACGCTTCCTTCTTTACTTTCTCCACACCAGGCATGATTTTATTGACCTCTATCATTCCTCCTTTAGCTGCCGTTTTTCCAAGCTAACAAGTCCCAGTCTTTTTAATTTCCTTGTATGGAAGCTGTTCCATCCCCTTACTCATTTTAGTTGCCTTTCTCTGTGCCTTTTCCCATTCTAATATATCTTCTTTGAGATGGGGCGACCATAACCGCAAGTTGGGTGCGTACCGTGGATTTATACAGTGTAATTATGATATTTACCGTTTTATTATCTATCCCTTTCCTCCTGGTTCCTAATAGTCTGTTAGCTTTTTTGACTGTTACTGAACATTGAGCGGAGGTTTTCGGACGAGTAGCCACAATGACGTCAAGATCTTTCTTGAGTGGTAACAGCTCATTTAGATCCCATCATATTGCATGTGTGTTTTCCAATATGCATTACTTTGCACTTATCAACATTGAATTTCATCTGCCATTTTTTTTGCCCGGTCACCAAGTTTTGTGAGATCCCTCTGTAACTCTCCGCAGTCTGCTTTGGGCTTAACTATCTTGAGTAATTTTATATCATCTGCATGTTTTTTACCACCTCACTGTTTCCCCCTTTTTCTAGGTCGCTTATGAATATTTTGGTCCCAATACAGACCCTGAGAGACCCCACTATTTACCTCTCCACTCTGAAAACTGACTGTTGATTCCTACCTTTTGTTTCCTGTCTCATAACCAGTTACTGAGCCATGGGAGGATCTTCCCTCTTACCATGGCTGCTTACTTCGCTGGTGAGGGACCTTCTCAAAGGCCTTCTTGTCAAAGGGTTATTGGGCTAGTTGCCTCTTCAGAAGGGAATTTCCTTTAAACTGGTCTGGACCAATGACTTGAAGAGCCCCCATGGCACAATTCACAACCTGGGCTTTATTGTACTAGGGCTCTAGTTCCTTGGTAGTGTTTCCAGCCCTCTGCCTTGGCAGTAGTGGATGAAGTGCTGCTGGCCATCGGCTGTGGGGGTGAGCTCTGCCTGAACTGCTCCGGAAGCTGAGCGGGGCCCTTGCATAGCTCATAGCCTTCTTGAAGGTCTTGGCTGGAGCAAGCACGACATGTAGGAAGCCGAAAATAGGTACGTATCACAAGAGACTGGCTACCACATGTGCCCTGTGGCTTCCTGCATCAGAGGCTGGGCATTATAGAGCAAAAAGGGACACCTCTTACCCCGGGAGCACTGCTGTGTGGCTGGAGGTGCAGGCTGGTGAAGAGATCTGGTTTAGCGTCGACTACAAAACACGAGTTGCCGCATTGCAGGAGGGCACTGGGGAAATGCAAACCTGCTGCTGCCACCACCCTTCTTGCTTCCTGGCCACCCAGGAGAAAGGGGGATAGTGTGAATCAGTCACAGGCTGGATCTGTGCTGAAGACGATGCCACGCATTGTCGTCAGCGCTCAGAATGCCTGAGCGAGCTGCAGCGGGTGCTTTGTTGCAAGTGTATGGTCTTAAAACCAATCGTTTGCTAGAGCAACTCTTCACGTAGTGTAGGGAGGACCTTAGCACCACAGAGTCTAAGAGATAATGGGATCCCATCCACTGGCAAATGCCAATTGAGAACTTTTTTTAAATCAGTCTAAGGCTCCTTTTGTCTTAACAGATGTGTCTAAATCCCCAATTCTTAGAGCCTTGTGTAAATCATGATTTCTCAGAGGGCATGGAAATTGTGAAAATTCCCCCAAATTATGATCTTTTTAAGTAGTTTTGTCTTAATCGGCTAAATTTTGTTTGCTAAATTAATTCCGTGCAAACGCCATGAAACTGAACACTTTGTTGTTTGTGGTGTCGTGAATTTTCGGAAGATCGTGCTTTATACAGGGCCCTACCTAAGCAGTCGGAGTACATACAAACAGGAGAGCAGAGTAGAAATCCATTAAGGGACTTCAGGGAAGATCCAGCCAACACAAATGGGTGCCTCCATAAAATTCCAGAAGGATGCTCATCCTGCCTCTGAGGTGGATTTTCACTGCTCACTGAGAAAGCTGGATCCAAGATGCCGCAGGACGCCTGCCAACGTTCCTGTCTCTTCAGAAGCTGAGATGTCACTGCTGATGAGCGCTCCTCTTTATCCACCTATCTTTGTCTCCTTCCTGCCCAGCCTGCTGCTTCTGCATGACTCCTTCAGAAACGTCCCAGTACAGTCACTGCCGGGGGAGGGGGGACTAGTAGTCACACACACTGTATAAATATGACCTTGCTAAACGAGTCTTCCTTGTCCAGGGTTCATGATATTGAGGTTCTGGGATTTGCTGTCCGTCTAGTTGAGAGGCCATCTGCAGAGGTGGGACTGTCTGATGTCCCAAGGGAAGGTGAAAATCACTTGCACTTGGCTTGACAGTACAGTGCTTTACATAGTGTTGTTGTAAACCTGCCTGACCACTGTGGCAATTTGGCTCATGCCCTGAAGCATGAGCTTTGGTTACCTCTGTCTTAGCACATGACTTCTAATGTTGTTGGTCTGACAATTATCCAGTCCCTTTAAAGTTCCAGCTACAGTTCCTTCCTGTGGTCAGAGCTAAGAAATGGCCCTCACTCCAATGATAGCAACTGAGGAATGACACCCCTTGCTCCACCTTGAGGAAACTGAGCCAGCTGATTTGGAAAGGGCGCACTATTGATTGCCTAGGTGGGTGTGTCAGTGGGGCTTACACGTCTTCGCTACTGGAGCCCTGCAAGTCTTAGCCTCTAAAGACAGCCATGCTCAGATCAATTACCCTCTTCCAGCCCTTGCCATAGATAAAGGTCAGTGGCTTGGAGCTGTTCTCTCACTCTCTTAGCAGCTTCTAAAGCCCTGCAATATGTCTGGCTGGAAACCAGAGGGCCCGTTGGAGAGCAGCCCCTCCCTCTCAGGACCAGACTTCTCCCTTTTTTGGGGGGGGACTGACGCCCCCAACCGGTGACCAGGCATGTACCTATCTCAGCCAGTAACGGGATGGGGGACAGATCCCATGACCTGTGTTCTGCAGAACTCCAGAGCTGGTGACTGCTGGTCCTTTTTGGCTGTACCCGCTGAACTGCAGAAACTAGGCAGGATGACGTGGGATCCGGCGACTGGGTCGCAGCCCGCTCATGAGACATTACTGTAGCTAAGTGTTACTGTGGGAACCAAGCCCCGATTCCCAGAATTCAGGATTAGCACAGGGGCTAGAGCAGTAAACTTGGGACTTTGGTTTTTGTAAATCACATCATGCTTTTTCCGTTGAGAATGCATCAGCTGCCAGATTGCAGAACCGTCTAGATACTGCCCTTTGCTATGGGGCTGAGCATCTCTTAGTCAACAGGCAGCTTTCCAGGGGCTCCAGAGGGAGATGCATCAGGCCTGATCTGATCTTTGCCAGCCACCCCCCCGCCTCACGTGTATATCAGACTTTCTGGATGGGTCGAATCCTGCTTCAGTGAAACATATATACCAATAGAAACTAAAGGCTGGCAGTGGCCAAGGCCCGATTCCTGGGGCTAGGGGGCAGGAGCCTTGTGCAAGCAGGATTGGAGCCTCCCTTTTCATCTTGGACACTCTCTCTCCCTGACTGTCCTGAGGGTGCCACACCTACTCAAAGTATGACAGCTGGTGCTGTGGTAAGTTTGAGGGCGCTGTGCTTCCTGCAGTTGTAACCCGTACGCTCAAGCACCTGGCATGTGCTGCAGAAGAACAGCCACAGAGGAACAGCCCCATGATCATGGCTTGGCCGGTGGCCAGCGCCATTTGTTACAGAGGAAGGTGCAAGCACCCCAGGGTGGGGCTTTCAGGGGTAACCTGCCCCCGGGAAAGTTTTCCTCCTTTCTTCAGTTAGTTTGATGCCCTGAAGCATGAGGATCTATCTCAAGTGCCTCTGGGAGTCTGTCTGGTTCTGGGCTCGACCAATGGTTAATAAACTCTGTTGAATTATAAGGGAGCTGCAGAAACCTCCCCGTGCATGGGATTGCATGTGACCTTCGTGAAGGTTTTCTCTCCCTGAGGCCAGGGAGTGTGGGGTGGAACTAGAAAAGCTAAACTCTCCCTCTTCTTGCCTATTTGTTGTCTGCTGCTCAGAAAAGCTCTGCACTGGGTTTTATCCAGCTCTTGGGGGAGGGGAGTCAGCAGGAGCAGCAGGGAATGGGGCTGGTCTAGTCTCCAGGCAGGGGGGAACAAACACCAGGCTTGCCAGGCCCATGGCCGGTGCTGTGAAAGGCGTGGCTCAGACCTGAAGGCCAAGCACAAGCTGGAAAAGCGAGAGCTCATCGGAACTGCTGGGTCAGCTCCAAAGCAGTGTTGAGAGGCTGGCGCTGCTCTGCAGCGCTCTGGATGTTTGCTAGGCCACTGGCTGACTCTACCTGGCTCCTGGCAATCCTCTCAAAAAGCCATCGGACTGGTGCTGCAAGCCCCCTGCTCCGTGCTGCCCTCACACCTGGAGGCAGAAGTTCTTTCGAGCTCTTCCTGGCACTGTCTGTTCCATGGGTTTGCCCCAACATCAACTGGCTGCGCTGGGGACAACCCCTCACGGAAAGGGGCAAAGCCACCCTTTGCACCGGCCGAGCCGACTCCTAATGGGGAGGGGTATAGAAGCTGCACTGGTGTGAATCTGTTTTGCCTTGTCTTCACTGGGGCAGCTTCAGCCGAATACTGGGATCGGCAAGGCCTGGCTCTCCTACCATCAGGAGAAGGTGGAGACTGGCCTCTCCTGACCCGTCCCAGGAGTTGGGGGATTGAGGGATAAGAATGGGCCCTGGAACGCCCAAGCATCATGCGATATTCTCTTTTCCTCCCCCTTTTCCCCCCAGACTGCATTTGGACCAGCCATCCCCCAAAAGGGGCTAGGGAGGGATAGCAAGGTATGGCTTCTGCACTGGCGAAAGGGGGGGTAGCTTTCACTTCTCCTCCGCTCTAGAGGCTTTGGTTAGGTCACCTGTCTGGTTTGAGAGACCCACACCCTCTTGCACTTCTGCCCCCTTGGAGGACTTCACTATTTACACCACAAATGCTGCTGTATGTGTTGGCCTCTGCTTCAGAGCGTCCCTGCCCTGGGGCCAGTGAGGGCCAGGATTGATGGGTGTCTGTGCGAGGGGCTTATGAGTGGAGTAGCGGGGGGGCTGCAGGTCAGGATGGGGGAGGGCCAGTAACGCAATGGCATCGGGGCTGTAGGCTGGGACGGGTGCCCTGGGAGAACGGTGGAGGCAGGACTGGAAAGGCATGAGTTGAAGTGCACTGACAGACCCGCCAGCGACGGGGGGACAGGCACAGCCCCCCGCTCCATGTTGCCTGGCTCAGGCCTGTAGCATCAGCCCCCTGCTATCAGGGGCTGCTACAACCAAATGGCATTGAGCAGGGAGCCGTCTCGCTGGCTGGGGTGTGGCCTGAAGAGGCCACTGCTGGGTAAGTGAATGTGGAGCAAGCACCAGTGCAGTGGCCTGTGTGCGTGTCTGGGACGGGGGGGCGGGGATGTATGGGGCCACGTAATTGGCTCCTGACTGTTGTTTTTCTCCTAGTGTTACGAGACATCAGTGAGCGGGGCCGGGACCTTGAGCAGATCTTGTCTCAATACATTACCTTCGTCAAACCCGCCTTTGAGGAATTCTGCTTGCCAGTGAGTAAGAAAAACAACCTCACGAGGCGGCTGAGAACGCCTTGGCTGGGAGCGCTCTTCTCGCGGGGGCCCACCACGCCCTGCAGCAACGTTGCTTGGCTCGGGGCAGCGCCAGCCTGGCCAGCGTGCGTCGTCTCCCTGCAGGCCCCGCTGTCGGTGGCTCTCAGCGGTCACTGCCCTGTGGCTGGGATTCCTGGGTGGAAATCTGCTAGTGGGTGCAGCTCGCAGCTCACAGACTGTGCTGGGACACCCCGTTCCCATCTCGGTGCCTGCTCACGCCCTCTGGCCTGCCCAAAAGAGGGGTGGGGGACTCTGATCTGTGCTGCAGGACCTGGCCTGTGGTTCCCCCTTCTGGCTGGAGAGGTGCCTGGCTGTGACGCTGCGGAGGAGCTTGCTGGGTGCCAGCTGTGAATGCCTGGAAAAGGAAGTGAAGCGACTTTGGGTGCTGCCCGGGGAGGGTGGAGACGGTTTCGGCTCCCAGGGAAGCCAGAGGGGGAGAAGTGGGCCTGGGAGATGAACACAAGGAGCCCACGTTGCCAGTCTGTCTCCCCTTTGGTTTAATGGCGAGGCAGAATTATTGTGTGGTGTGTTAGCACCTAAAGGCTTGGAACAAAGATCAGGGACCCACTGCGCTAGGCCTCACAGAGCACATCCAAGCACCATGGACAAGGAAAGATTTTTTTTTTTTTCTTTTTATCCCTGTCTTACACAATGGGGACAGCAAGATGCTGGGGTGGAGTGACTTGCCCAAGGTCGCACGTCAGTCAGTGGCAGAGGTGGGAACAGACCTTAAAACTCCTGAATCCCCAATCAAGTATCTTAACCATACGACCCCCCTCTTCCTTAACTGTAGTTCTTTCCTATTCCCAGCCCTGCAGTTTCTTCTCAAGCCAGGGAGAGAGGGTGGGACAGAGCCTTGCTTTGCTCCACAGAGAGAGTTGCCTTAGTGGGTCTCTTGGAGATGCAAGGCCAGTTTAAGGGAGGGAGCAGGGACAGTCCATGGTTGGACTCTCCTCCCCGGCTCTCTGCTGTCCCACAGTCAGAGGCTTCTGGGAGATGTGGAGTGGAGCAGACCAGTCCTGGGAGCCAAGTCTAGCTCCACTCTTGATAGGGTCAGGGAAGGGTGTAGGGGCCTGGCATGAAGAGTAGCTCGTCAGCTGCAGAAGGAGTGTGCATTGCTAGGGCAGGAAACTGTGTTCTAGCTAGCTTGGCTCTCTCCTCTCCTGATCATGGATCTTCAGCAAAAACCAACCAAAGGCGCCGCTGCCGCCACCCTCGTCTGCTTCCAGAATCCGCTGAGAGTCCTGCAGGGAGAGGAGAGTGTGGCAGAGATGGCAGCAACGTCTCTTCTTTCCCCACCTCCTTCTGATCTGCACCCTGTGCCCCAAGCTCATGGTTCACAGGGCAGCTTTTCTACTTGCCCACGGTGCAGAACAGGCAACCTGCTGTGAGCTCTGGAGATGCTGGTACTGATCTAACTGGTTCCAGGTCGCTGGGAGGGAATCCCTGTTGCTGGACTCTGACAGATTGATAGCTAGGTAGTGGTGGTGTAGCCACGTCAGTCCCAGGATCCTAGAGAGACCAGAGGGGTGAGAAAATATTTTATTGGCCCAACTTGAGCTGGTGAGAGAGACGAGCTTTCCAGCCACCGCAGAGCTCTTCTTCGGGTCTGGGAAAGGAACACAGAGCATCCCAGCTAACCACTAAATCGAACAGGGAATTTAGCATAAGTAGTTTGACCCGGTAACACGTGCTATCTTGGATGTAGCGGTGACACTCAGAGCCTCTTTCCCAGATCTGAAGGAGAGCTGTGCGTGGCTCGAAAGGTTCTCTCTTTCCAACAGAAATTGGTCCAATGTACGATATTACTGCCCCCACGCTGGCTGTCAAAGATCAAGGGATCTGATAACTGCCACTATTTAAAGCCATGACTAATTTCGCAGTTTGTAGGGGGCGGCTGTGTTCCCATAGCCTGGCCGTCGCCTCTGGGAGCCCTCTCGGTGTAGCTGTGCTGGGTGGATCCTGCAGCAGTGACAGCTATGAGACAGTTGGCTTAGTGCTGTGGTTTTGTTACCAATGGCAGTGCTGTGTGGGTGTCTTCGCTTCACTCCATGCGTAGTGCCAAGCCGAGGATGAAGCTGGCATTTGCCTCATGGGGAAGGAAGGCGAGATCAGCATCGAATGGGATCCTGGATCATTAACCTTCTGAAAGGGGCACTGATGGAGTGAAATCCCACCCAAACAAACTACTTGGCAGCCTCTCCAGCAAACCCCTGTGCAGCTCAGCCTTGCCAACTCCTGTGACCCTTACCGTGAGTCTGGTGATCTTCAGCGGGATGTTTCCCTTGAAGCACCAGCTCCTGGAGTCACGAGTTTCTCACATGATCACAACTTTTACTAATGAGACTTTCTAGCCTCCGGGGTTGTAGAGAAAAGCCTGAAAGCATGCTCAGCGTGCAACCTAAAGCTCAAGCAAGCGAGCAAATGAAAAGAGCCCAGAACGTGTGTGTTCAGGTCTCGTGGTGGGGTGGTTGGCTGGTTTGTTTGAGGCCTGGCTGAGGTTAGGGTGCTGGGGGTGGCCAATGTTGGATTCTGCTGCAAAATCTTCAGAGGAGCAGAAGCAATTGAAATGCTTCAAGCCTGGGTCAGGCGCACGAGTTGCTCTCCCCTGTAACGCAGCGCTCTTTTCTCGCAGACCAAGAAGTATGCCGATGTGATCATCCCCCGGGGGGCGGATAATGAAGGTGAGCAGTGATGCTCCTCCGGAATGGAGGGAGAGGCTTCATGTGGGGAAACGGACTAATGGGGCCTTCGCTGTCATTTGGCATGATCACGGGAATGACTCCTGTGGGGCTGGGGGTAGATGTGAGCCAGCGTGGCTCCTAGCACGGTGATTAGTCCCATGTCTGGCTTTCTAGGTTGGCGATATTATGCAGACTTGGTTGGAGGACGTGGTCTCCCATGGGCAGCTCCTAGATGCTCTGTCGCTGCATGGGCTGACAGTCTGCAGCTTAATGTCTGAGCCAGTGTACAGGAGGCAGTCATTCAGGGCAGCCCCTATGTCCTGAAGTATGAACATCTTCTGGAGTGAGACCAGTTAAGGCGAAGGGGTCTTAGTGTGTCCAAAGTACATATGCACGGACAGCCTCGTTAGAGGCAGAGCCAGCTCCCGCGCTGGGGTGAATCAGCGAAACTCCACTGACTTGCGTGGCTCCCTCTCTCTGTCCTGGGAGAGGATGCGGAGCTGCCTGCCCGTGGGAAACTATTGCTCGGTGGCGTGGGTGGGTGTCACTGTTCTCTGCAATGCTGGAGCCTGGAACTCACGGGCGTGTGCCCCGCTGCACTGCAGAGGGAGTTGGAAGCGGCCCCTTTTCTGTAGCTCGGGACTCGTTGATGCCATGCAGTCCTAACACCGTTTCTGTCTCCAGTGGCCATAAACCTGATCGTGCAGCACATCCAGGACATTCTAAACGGAGGACTCAGCAAACGCCAGACCAACAGCTGCCTGAACGGCTACACCCCTCCGCGCCAGAGGCAGCCCTCTGAGTCAAGTAGCCGGCCACACTGATCCCGGGCCCGGGGGTGAGATTGGGGGTGGCTGGTGGCTGGGCTGTGCTGCAGCTGATCTGCACGTACTGCGTCCATTCACTCACACCCCACGTTTAAGAAACTAGATGGAGACACAGGCCTTTAATTTTGTATATTGGAAACGAGAGAGGAGCCTCTGGATATCCAGTATCCCAGATCCCGATGGGGACGCCTCCCGCTGGCTTCGCTCAATAACCACTCCAGCACGGAACCGGCTATAAATAGCTATAAATACAGAAGCGCTCTATTTTTGTGTAAAAAGAAGAACCATGTAAAAGAACCATGTAAAACTACTTGCCATAAGGTATTTGCCAGGCTTGGTCTTGTTGAGGGCAGCCGGGATGGGGGAGCACGGGTGTTGCTGGGGTGGGGAGTCAGCAAGCTCACTGGTAAGTGCGGGAGAAAGTTACCCCAAAGGTTTCAGACTAGGTGACCGAATGGCTTAGGATCCAGAAGCGGCCATCACGTGGCTATGGGGTGGGAGGCAAGCTTGAGTGCTGGCCTGCATGGCTTGTAATGCAGCCCCCAGCGGCTGTTCCTGTCTCGCGGGAGGGTGCTGGCTTTGGTTGGCAGGATGGAGCAGGGAAGAGCAGTGGCTGAAACCTCAGCTGCTGGAATGATTCATTCCACACAGACCTGACTGGAAGGGGTGGGAGGGTTGATTCTGCAGGGACTAAATTCTGGGCTCGGCTAGTCAGACACTGGCACATCAGCTTCCTGCCACTTGGCCCTGTGCAGGGAGCACCTCACCCTGTCTGCCTAGGAGTGCTCCAGAGACCCTTCCCCCCGTGGAGTTTGGGAGGAGGATTCGGGGGCAGGCCTGGGGCCCTGGTGGAGCAGTAGAGCGGACGTCAGTACGCCAGCCCTTGGCCAGCAGCTAGAGGAGCACAAGCACCGGGCGAGAGCGCGGCAGGGCCCGTGCAGGGTGGCTCCGTGCTGGCTGAAGGGGCCTTGCTTACAGTGTGGTGGAGGCCGCTCCCCAGCTGGTCTCGGGAAGAAGAAAGGGCAGGCGGGTGAGAAGCTGTAGAGCAGCCCCTCCCAGTGAGCCCCGATGGGTAGCACTACGCCAGCATGCTGCACCGGTGGCCTGGCTCTCAAGAGCCCCGTGCTGCTGGCACTAAGGGGGCCACCCTCGAGCAAGCCCCTCTGAGACGGTAACCTCTGCCCCTAGAGAAGCCCGGCCCCATGCCCACTTCCTGCCTGAAGCTACCATGGCAAACCATCAAGTGCCTTGGCTGGGATCCTGGCCAGAGGGTCCGACTGCCGCCTTTGCCAGCCGCTGGAGTCTTCTCCCTGCTGGTACTGGGCAACGCGGCCTCTCCCCGGCCCTTGCATTAGCAGGGGCTTGTTCCCTCGGCACTGTCTGGGCATGTGCCCCCTCCCCCCCATTACTAAAGAAGCAAAGGGCTGAGCAGCCATTTATTGGGAGCACGAGGCCCAATGCAGGTCTAGAGGGGCCCCCGGCCGTTGGGCTGGGGATGGGGGCAATAGCCCTCAAAATCCATTCCAAACGGGCTGAGGGAGGGACCTGAGCTGGCTTGGACCCACAGCGCGTTCCCTGCTCCCTGAGAAGATGCTGAATCCGAACGTGCCTGTGTCTTGGCCACAGCCTGCCACTATTGCCTTGGGGGAGAGTGCCCAGAAGCTCTGCACAGAGCCATCACAGCTTCGTTCCCAGGGGCTGTGGGCTGGGCCAGCTGGCAGTGACTCCTGGCTCATAGCCAGGGTGGTGCGCACAGGTGCGCCGGGCCATGATCCAGCACCAACCACAGGACTTCAGTGCTGCGGCTGTCGGGCACGGTTGTGCTTGAAGGGCTATCCGTGCAGGGGTAGGCACTCCCAAAGAGCCCCCTAGGGGAGGGCAGTGCGGGGGGATGGGATGGTTCTTCGTGGTCAAAGAGCAGCAGTGGAAAGGGTCCTTTCTGCTCGGGCTGGGTTCCACTAAGAACAGAGGAATTCCCCAGCCCTAGCCTGTCCTGTCCCATTGAGCTCCAGGCCGTAATCTCTGCCCTCGGTCCTGCTGGTGCTTTGCTCTCCTTGTGCCTCGGCAGCTCCCCATGTGGGGCTGGGTGGCTTCCCTGGCAGCTCACTGTCCGCTTTGTGAGCTGTGCTCAGCCCCTGCTACCTCTGCTTTGGGGGTGACCCTTCACAGCTAAGGTTTGTTCTGGCCAGCGGGAGTCCTGCAAGGCTGCTGCGTGGGGTGGCCTGGCCTGTTCTTGGGACTAACTAATGAATGACCTAGCGGCCTGGTTTCTTTGGGAGAAGAGGTCCTTATTATTCACCACCTGCTGGGCCTTCAGAGAGGGCTGAAACCGGGATAGGAGAAGTAAGCTCGTATGAGAGGTTCTCTGAGACCCCACAGAGCAGGGGCCAGTCAGAATTTGTTCTCTTCAAGGGGGCAAGGAAGGGAATGGATGCCCCAAGTCAACACTGCCAGGGGCAAAACCATTCCTTCTTTTCCTCTCCCCCGGTGGGGAGTGGAAGCCCTTCTCCCCTCCACCCCATCCAAAAGAGCCCAACAAACTCTTGAGACAGGGCAGTCTATGTATTCCGTGGCCCAATGATACCCAGGCTACCCCAGGAGAGCCAGATGCCAGGCTTAGGTAACCCCATGGAGGAGGAGAGGTTCCAGGGGTGGGAGATTCTGCCTGGTGGGGGTGGCTTTCAAGATTGTTGTACCATTCTTCCCTTCCCTGTAAATAAAGATGGAAACAACTGGATCCTGGCACTTCTTGTCTCCTCTGTTATACAATGCTAGCTGGGTTGTCCCGGCTTGGGCTTGCACTGCCTCTCCCCGCTCCGTGGGGGAGAGCTTGTGACCTTGGAGCGAAACCCCATCTGCAGGTGCTGTTCCGTCCAAGCGCTCATGCTGAAAAACCATGGTTGTAGATTGACAGCAGGCGAAGTACCTCAGCGGCACTCACGCCCTGCTGACGCACTAGAGCAAGGCATCACCCACCCAGCATGGAGGGTGGATTTAATCAGCAGCCGTGACGGAGCCTGCAGAATCGCAGCTTTTGCGTTTTGCAATCAAAGCTTAGAGCTGCAGAGAGACGCTTCCAATGCAGCTGTGTCCTAGTCTGACAACTCAGATTAGGTGGAGAATGGTCTGCAGCCACAGTCTGAGAACGGCATTGTAGAGAGCAGGGAGATTTCCCATGGAATTCAGGTGTCTAATCCTGTACCTGACTCGCAAACACCACTGCAGCTCGTGCATGCGCCAAGGGCAGCACCAGTGCCTAAAAGTATCTTCCATAACTCAAAGTCCTGTGTTACATGGGAGATCAGATTAGATGATCCAAGGACCCTCCTGGCCTTGGAAGCGATGTCATGCTTTGCTGCATGATGTTTTAGTTATGAAAATTAAGTCCCTGTGTAAGACCATGTTTTGCGCTGGCTTCTGGGGCGATGTGGATTGGGGCAATATGTAACTCAGTAAATTGGAGTCTTGGCCTGTATTTAAATACACTTTGGCCTTTTGCACAGAGTGCGGTTAAACTCCCCTTCCTCTCCAGGTAAGGATTGGGGTAGGGGCGAGATCACCACTGGCCCACAGGAGCTTGCAAGGACACGGACGATTCTGGTTCATGGCTTAAAACCTCTATAGTGAATCGAGCAATGCTTCAAGGTTCCCTGGAGGGAGCTCTTTCAGCCAGGGTAATACTAGGTGAGAGCCTTAGCTGTTTCTGTCACTTCTCCAGCATCACAAGGAGGGTGGCCTTTTTGTTTTGAACATCAGCAATGTACACTTCTGTTTGAAAGTAACTGCTTTAGCTCTTGAGATTTCTGAACTGCAGTCACTGAATTATCTAGTAGATGGCAGCAGTGCTGCTGCTTAATCTATCTTGAACTAGATGGAGGAGAGCCTGTTTCTAAATTCATATTAAAAGAGTCCTGTAGCACTTTAAAGATTAACAAATTTAATTTCTGCAGGCATGAGCTTTCGTGGGCTGTAATCCACTTCCACTAGCGTCCCTTTCTTTACCTCTTTGGGACTTCTGCCACACCAGCCTAGTTTTCTCTCAATTTCTCATCTCTTTCATTTAATACAATTCATGTTCTGGAAAGATCAGCCCAAAACAATTATTTTGAGTACTTTCAAGTTTGGGTGGGTTGGATTAATTAATCTGTGTGATAGTCACTTTTAAATGACCTCTTTCTAGATTCATATTCTAGAAGAGAGAGAGCATGGTTTTGGCTTTTGTTGATGTAGCATTCTCCTTTTACAGGGATTTGCAAGAACCTGATGTGTGCACTAAAATAGAAATGAGGGTGAAGGAGGTAAGAGGTAAAATCAAGTCAGATTCATTATGATGAGAGGCAGAATGTATGTAGTTCTAAGCATTAGTTATGGCCAGAAAGGCTTTAGGTTAGAGTTACCCTATTTACTCATGACCACACGTCTTACAACACTAAGGCTTCTTCTTTCAAGCAGTTCTTTTTAAATGATTGTTTTATAATGTTCCTTTCATGCCAGTGCAGTCCATGACTTAAACATATATAAAACAAATGGAAGAGAGGAGAGGTTGATAGCTTCTGATTTATATTTATTACTAAGAATTATAGAAAATTGATAAGGGAAGCAAGGGGACACCAGGATAAATCTGTGTCTAGGAAAGTTTAGGACAAAAAGGAGTTTTAAAAACATTAGAAACAGCAAGAATCTTAACAATGGTACTGGTCCATTACTGGATGGAAATGGTAGAATTTTCAATAATGCAGCAAAGACAGACCTGTTCCATAAATAGTTCTAGTCTGTATTTGGGGAGAAAAGCAGATGGTGTCATGTCATCTAACACTCTTTCCATTTCATTACTCTGTCTAAAAGGATGTTAAATGGCAGCTGCTAAAGGTAGACATTTAAAAATCAGGTCTGGATATCTTGCATCCAAGAGTTTAAAAAGAGCTGGCACAGAAACTTGCTGGACTGTTAATGTTGATTTTCAATAAGTGTTGGAACACTGGAGAAGTTCCACATGACTGGAAGAAAGCTAATCTTATGCTAGTATTTAAAAGGGTAAATGGGATAGCCTCAGTAATTATAGGCCTGGTAGTTTGGCATCAATCCTCAGCAAGATAATGGAGTGGCTGATAGTGGACCTAGTTATTAAAGAATGAAAGGAGGGTAATATAATTAATGCCAATCAACATGGATTTATGGAAAATAGATCCTGTCAGACTAACTTCGTATCTCTTTCTGATGAGATTGAGTGTGGTTGATGAAGATAATAGTGTTGCTATAATAACTTAGATTGCTGTAAGGAGTTGGTACCACATGAGATTTTGATTAAAAATTAAAGCAATATAAAATTAACAGGGCCCACATTTGACTGATAGGTCTCAAAATGTAATTGTAAATAGGGAATCATTGAACGGGTTTGTTTCTTGTGAGGTCCTACAGCGATCCATTCTTAGGACTAGGCTATTTAAAATTTTTGTCAGTGACTTGGAACAAAACAAAATCATCACTGATAAAGTTTGCAGGTGACACAAATGAGGGAGTGGTAAATAAGGAAGAAGACAGGGCAGTGATATAGAGCAATTTAGATTACTTTATAAAATAGGGAGAAGTAAACAGTACACATTTTAATACGACTAAATGTAAATGTGCACGGCTAGGAACAAAGAATGTAGGTTGTACTTCCAAGAGGGGGGACACTATCCTAGGAAGCAGAGATTGTACAAAAGATTTGGGGCCATGATGGGTAATCAGCAGAATGAGGTCCCAGTACAGAACTGTGACCAAAAGGGCTATTGCAATCCTTGAATACATAAATGGGTATATCAAGTAGGAGGAGAGGTTATTTTACTTTCTTGAATTGTGGTCAACAGCACGGAACATAATATTCCAGCCGCAGTTGCATCACTGCCAAATATAATGTTGATAATTTGGAGACCATCCAGAGAAGAGCCATGAGAATGATTAAAGGATTAGAAAACATGCCTTATAGTGGTAGACTCAAGGAGCTCAATCTATTTAGCTTAAAGCGAAAGTTGAGTGACTTGATTACAGCCTATAAATACCTCCAAGGGGAACAAATATAGGATAATTGGCTCATCAATCTAGTAGAGAAAGGTCTAATATGATCCAATGGCTGAAAGTGGCCACTGGACAAATTCAGACTGGAAACAGGCATAAATGTTTAATGCAGTAATTAACCACTGAAACAATTTACCAAGGGTTGTGATGGCTTCTCCATCACCAGCAATTATAAATCAAGAGAGGATGTTTTTCTAACAGAGGGGCTCTGGGAATTATTTTGGGGACTTTCTAGAGCCTGTGATATGCGGGGGGGGTCAGACTATATGATCACAATGGTACCTCTAACCTTGGAATCTATTAATCGAAGGCAAAGTGATTAACACCATCCTGACTGCAGCCAATAATAATCCTTATTTGTATTGTGGTAATGCCTAGGAGCCGTAGTTATAGACCAGGACCCCAGTGTGCTAGGTGCTGTACAGAGGGTCCTTGTCCCCAAGAGCTTACAGTCTGAAGCCCTGATCCAGCCAAGCACTTTCAAAAGTGCTTACGTGCGCATGTGAGTGGCCCGTAACTCAGCAAGTTCAACTGACTTCAGTGGGACCGCGCCTGTGCTTAAAGTGAAGCATCTACATGGGTGCTGCGGTGAAGATGAGCGTTTTTATAGTAGAGGTTTTTTGGCTAGCTTGTGATAGGGTCATTGCCTTTTGAAATAGAGGACAACCATGGGCCAGAGTCTCAGCAGGTATAAATCAGCATCGCTTTGACATCAGTGGAGCTATGCTGATTTATGCCAGGTAAGGATCTAGCTTGGGCTGGTTTTGAAAAACAAGCAAATGGACTGCTTAGCTTTGGGAAGCAATACAGTACTTCTTCCTCTTCAGGCTATGTTGATCAGGTTTCATTGGACAAACACATGAAATAGCAGGGAGAAAGCCTTTCCCAAAATCCAGTTAGTTTCCAGAGCCAGAGGAGTGCCTGAAAATCAGGGTGAGAAGAATTTGATTTTATTTCCAAGTGTGCCTGCATAACCCACCAGGCAGCATGTGTTACCAGCCTCCCTCTGCATCTGCTCCACAGCTGCGAGGAGTCTGGTAAGGCTCATCTAGGGCGAGCCCTGGCTCTTTAGCTTATGCTCTTAGCCTTGGTTCAGTTCCCAGGACCAGCCAAAATGATGGCTGTGGCACCTGCCCTTGGAGAAATGTCCATTTGGACAAAACTGAGTCATTTAATGTGTTGACCCAAGAGGCAAAGATAAGCTCAAAGGATTGTACATTCAGCATAAAGAAGGGGAGAGGAAAGCTATAGATGAGCTATTTGTAATGGCAAAAACGACACAGGGGTCTTGTTTTCTGGTTTTAATGGGTTAGAGCTTCCTCTGAGCACCAGAGAATTAGAAAGAAATCAGATCAAAGGATGTTTAGTAGGGATTACTCCGAGCAATTAGTGACCCGATCAGTAATAACCGAATGCAAGTGGACATCACAATTAGAGGGCTAGCTGGAGAGGCAGTACATAAATTTAATTCTCTGGGCTCATCCATATCTCACCAAGAAGGCTGGTTCAAAGAAATCGGAAGAAACCTGTGAATGGCTCACTCAGCCATGGCTTCCCTCATGAAAGTGTGGGAAAACCATGGTATCGCAAAACATACAAATGTTCTACTGGTGAAAAGCTTCATTTTTTCCATAGCAACTTCTGGATATGAATCCTGGGAAACCAATGCTGCTACCAAGGAGAAAACTGATGTCTTTGAGATGTGGTGCTAGCAAAATCTCTTGAGTATCTCATGGATGGAAAAGAAGATGAATGCTTATGTTAGAAATATCATTGGAGAGAAGCAGCCCCTGCTGTCAGAAATCAGCAGGCGCATACTTATGTACTTTGGTTACATCAGGTGTAGAGAGATGGAAATTACCTTGAGAAAGTTATCATGGAAGGAATGGTGGCAGATCATCACAGTAGAAGATGACCAGGAAGGAGACGGTAGCTGATGTGCAGTGGCTTGGTGGGCAGCCAGCTGTCAGGGATGCAAAGCTGGCGATGGATTAAGAAGGCTTCCAAAAAAACTCTCTGCTGTGATGTCACCTGTATTCAGACATGAGTAATTGGACTTGCTCTGAGAGCTGGACAGGCCAGCTGCAGAGAGAGACCGCAGGATCTACAAAGATGAGTCTATCTGCCTCAGCTAAGGGGCAGCTCCATGGGGGGCAGCCACCCAAGGAAATGGGGTCAAAGGGAAAAAGCATACCTTAGTTGTGAAGCATGTGCAGTGTGCAGAGGATGTATTTAGAGAAAAGAAATTAACTCAGAAGTGGAGTGGGACCTTAACCATCACAACCAGTGACTGGGTTTGTCTGGGACTTCTCAGCCCCAGAGCGAGAGTCAGAGCATTAGCTCAGGGATCAGGCTGTTCCTTTCTCTAGGGAAAGGGTTTATGATTTTCACATGAGCAATCGCCTCAGAGGGTGAAAGTCATCTTCGTTCTTGTAATCCAAGAGCTTGCTTGGGCCTGTAACTTGTTCCATGTAAACACCTAGCTAGATGCTACTGCTAGACCAAACTGAGGCCACGCCAGTGTACAAATAGTACGAAAAGGTGTTTAGGAATCCCACAAGACATTATGGCAGAGGTTGAAGAACACCTCTACTTCCACTCCCAACTCCTTCAGTTGGAGACCAGCCCACCCATGTATCCCACTGCATATGTTTTAGCAAGCGCAGAGTAAATGACCCATCCCAGTCTGTGAAAGATCCCCATTTCCCCAGCCACTACCAACGCATGTCAGCATGTCTCTCTCCCCCAGCCACGCTTTGTGCCCTTGAGCGCACCAGGCTGCCTGGTGTATGTATTTCACAAGTGTTTTGTAAACAAGACATTTTCACAGAATTGGAAAAACCCCTTCCTTTTCGCCCAGTAGTGCTGGTTAGGAATTGATTCCAAAGCAGTGAAAGCCAACTCGTGGGCCAAGCACTGGGCTGCCTTCTCTTTGTTGGGGAATGAAATTGGTAAGCTAGGCATCAAGCCAGGCATCAAGATCCTCGATTGCAATGGGTGTCAAGTTCCTGGATCCCTTTGAGAATCTGGGCCCAAGTTACTCTGGAGAAAAATGTGAAGATGCTGTCATTCTGACATTGTCCGTGATGGTCAGCTTGGGATGCCTAATGTCCTACGAGAGTCTGACCTTGAGGCCAGTAATATCCACCAATGAGGCCAACTTGGCGCCTGGCTTTCTCTGGGAAGGAATTTGCACATTAAGCAAGAGGAATGGCCTCCAAAATTGCACAGCGCCAGATCTGTCTCAACCGTTGCCTGGGTTCTGTCAGGATGTGTCCCACGGAAGCAGAACCACACCCTCAGACCAAAACATGTGGCTTTTTCTCTCATTGATAGGAACTTGTGACTCCCCCATATGCTGTTTGTTGCCTCACCGTTCAAGGACCTGTGTTTTCACAACCAATTGAGGACCCATCACATACTGAAACCAGCAGAGCCGGTTCCCAACTTCAGGTATGTGGCTTGAGACCGAGGCCACACGTTGTGTTGTGTGCGTGCTACTCCAATGAATGGATAAGTCACAAGGAGGCAAACTCATGTCAGCATGAAACACACCCACCTTTGTTTTCTTCACCAATACAAGAGCTCACCAGTGACTGAACCTATGTTCTTCTGTGCCCAAAGCATAGCCCTGCCCTCATCAAGCCAGCTGGGGCAATGGTTTTTGTTTTTCTGGGACAGGAATATGTAAATTAGCCATGAAGTGGGCTTTTTTGGGGGGGAGGAGGGGGGAAGAGCAGCAATGTAAAGGGACCCCGGATTTCACATCATTGAGAAGAACAGCTTCCTTTAGATTATATCCAGGGCCTCTGGAATTTTAAGTTACAGTCATACGCTTTGAAGCCAATTGTGTTTGCTTGTCTCTCAGGGGAAGGAATTGGTAAAGTTGGCCTAAGGAATTATCTCAAACTCTGCTTCCTCCACCACTGGCAATCTCACGCATGCCGCCATATCCTCTTTCCTGGTAGACTCCACTGCCCTGCCCGTTCAGACACACAATCACCACTACAATCAACTGCAGCTGGAGAATCAATGCCATGTGAATAAAAAGCCTGCTGAGGGACATGAGCAAGTTCGAAATAGCTGATGAAGGTAAAAATTAGACCCCAAGCTGTGGCTTGTCTTCTGCTCCACTTCTAGGTGGAGTCCAGCCTTCACCTACCAGGCTAGCTCAGGATATCTGGGTCATGGCCCCCGTTCTGCCACAAACTCATTATGTGACCTTGAGCAAGTCCCTAATTTCTAGTGGCCTTAAGATCCCCTTCAGTAAAACTGAGATAATAATTACCTGCTCGGGGTGGGGTGGGGGCGAGGTTTAGCTCTGTGTCTTGCGATTGTTGGGTTCCAGGCGCTACGGAAGTATTAACACTGGCAAAGCAGTGCTACAGTGCCAGCATTCCTAGCCAAGCTTTAGAGCGCTAGATAAAATAAGGTTTCCTGTGTGAGGTCATGCAGGGGGCTAGATTCTCCTCTCAAATGTACAGCCAGTATTGAACGTACTGGTTAATATTGAGGAAGCCCATTGTGATCATTATGATCTCCCAGCCATTAAGCTTCTCCCTCTGGAACAGCATCATTTTAATTAATTTGCCTGCTCCCCCAAGCCTGCTGCAGCGTTGAGGCCTAGCAAGTATGTGACTGGAAATCCAATAACAGCCTCCTGTACAGCTGTGCATGGTACGAACAAATGCATAGCCTGAGATGTTTCTTTCAGATCACTTCTTCCACCCACATGTTGGAATCTCTCCTAGTGAGCCCAACAGTGCTGCTAGGGAGAATGTACAGCAGAACGGTCAGACCAATGGTCCATCTAGCCCAGTATCCTTCTTGGACAGCGGCCAGTGCCAGGTGCTTCAGAGAATTAAAAGAACAGGGCAATTATCAAGTGATCCATCCATCCCCTGTTGTCCACGCCCAGTGTCTGGCAGTCAGATGTTCATGGACACCTAGAGCAAGGATTTGCGTTCCTGACCATCTTGGCTAATAGCCATTGATGGATTGCTCTATCCTCCAGGAATGTATCTAGTTCTTTTTTGAACTCACGTATACTTTCAGCTTTCACAACATCCCCTGACAAAAAGTGCCACAGTTTGCCTCTGCATTTCCTCTAGTCTGTTTTAAACCTGCTGCCTATTCATGTCATTGGCAACCCCTGGTTCTCATGTTATGTGGAAGAGTGAACAACACCTCCCTGGTCACTTTCTCCACCCCAGTCATGACTTTATAGACCTCTATCATATCCCCTCTTTGCTCAAAGCTCCTGGGCCCAACTTTGCCCTTCATTAGAGGGGCTCAGCTCCCAGTGGAAGCTGTGCCTGAGTGCAGAAGTGCAGCCCATGGCTCTCATGGAGGTGTGAGTTAATTGGAGCCACACCTGATTTGAGTGTGGTCCCCTGTTCTCGGGGAGGAGGAGGAAAGTTGCAAATGCTGGTGCTTATTAGAGGCAGGTAATGAGGTTGCTGTCAGTGCTGCGACAGGGGACTATGCCAGTGCTCTTCACCTCTGCCTGAAACCTCCCGGGGGGCTGCCTGGTCACGTGCTGTGGATCTGTGGCCTTGTTTCTATTTTCTGCTGCTTCCTCCGGCTCGTGTTGCTATTGGTTACGGCACTTCCCCGTTAACACCCCTTTTCGTTCTGACTGTATCAGGGTAAGTCCAAGGCATCCCAAGCAAAATCAGACTTGCTGCGCTGAGGCTGGGAGGGGAAACAGGCACAGAGGGGGTAAGTGGTTTGATGTAGGTCAGTGCCTAAGCCGGGAGTAGAAGCTATGTCCAAACCCCTTATCCAGTAGACGATGCTGCCTCCCAGAGGTTGCATACCGCAGGACTCAGAGTTCCTAGAGGCTTTCGTGACCAATAAAACAGCTAAGGACTCTACCGCAGCCTGCAGCGCGGCTCCATCTCCGTCTCTGCTGAGTGTCTCTTTGCTTTAAAGTTCCACACCATCCAAAGCGGATGAAGTACAAACACAGGAAAAGAGTTGAATATAGCAAGGCAAGGAGTGAATGTTTGCAAACTCATTTGCACTCCCTGTGGAGAAGGGTAGGTTTACCAGTTACAAGAAGGGAAAAAAACCAGCAAAGGGCTCAGTGGACCATAGTGAAACAAGAGAAGCACTGAGGCAAAAGGAGGTGATGCTGTTTGACCTTGCACCTAGAGTGAGCCGTGTACGTACCATGAGCGAAGCCTGCAGACTGGATGAAAGCGGAGGAAGTACCTTCATGCAGGTCACGACAGCTTACCCACACCCTTCACTGAAGATGGGAGTCGGTTTGACAATAAACAAGGCTTACGGAGAGATGGGCTGAAAGCACTGACATCCGCAGCTGGAACACAAAGGTACTTTGCAAACCGATTGGTCTTTTTTCTTTTCTACAGATCATTTTCTGACCATAACTGCACTTTAACTGAGGGTGGAACAGGTTTTATTACCTCCAAGTGATTTCAGCTTGTTAATTTCCACCCACAAAAATATTTAGCAGCTGTAGCTGCTGGAATAGTTCCCGAGAAGTCACACAGGTCCAGGAAGAGACTCTCAGAGTGGATTCAGGGCCACGTACACAGGTGAATCTGCTAGTGTCGCTTACAGGCACCCCCCCAGCAAGTCCTTTATACTGACACATTTAAGAGTCACCTCTGCTTGCTTAGCAATGTGTCAGCTCGTTGTGACATTCTCCTCCCCCCCCACCCCGGCAGAGAGCCAGCACAAGGCCTATGCACCACTTAAGACTTCCAAGTCAGGTTTAAATGAGGCATTTGCTTTGCAGTCGCCCTCTGTACAGGCTGGAGTGAACAGACATGTACACTTATAAAGAAGGCATTTTACAAGGTGCCTGTAGCAACAGAGAGGCCAAACAGCTGCTCCCTGACATACCTAGGTGCCTGGCTTAGGAAGCAAGGCACCGCTCAGTCGAAGGGTGCGTGCACGGGACAGCAAAGTAGGCAAAAGCAACAGCTCCCACCGCAGTGAATCTGAGTCACTTTGCAGCATATTTGGTGTAAGCTGGCTTCTGCCTGCTGCCATGGGAATGAGTCACACGGGAGGCGCTTTTATGCTATTTGATTAATTTTTTTGCAGTGGAACAGAAACATCATCAAGGAGATTATCTGAGCAGCCACATGCTGGCTCCACTAGACACGTGAACAGAGGGAATTCATTCCACTGGATCCGGGCTGAAAGCCTCTCGCGAGCCCCTTGCTTGTGGGCAGTACGTAGCATTACAGAATGGGTGGGCGAGTGCCGAGGCTCTGTCACCCAGGCGATTCCATCACGGGGAAGATGCCCCCCCATAACCTTTGGGGACCACACACGCTTGGTCCAGAACACAATGAGCAATTGTAGGCCAAGCCCTCGGCCTGCTCCCACAATGGCATTGACCCTAATGAGAAAGAGATGCAGGTTTTAACCAGCATGGAGGAAAAGCCCAGAAGCTCCACTAAGGATGACCAGGGCACAGCACCTACTCGGCTGGGTGACTTTAAACTCCTCCTCTTGCTTCAAGGGGGCGACGGGTGAGAAGACTTTGCTATTTTTAGCGCTATAAATGAGGTAGATTGCAAACTCTCTAGGACAGGGACTTTGCCTTCTGTGTTGGCAAAGCTGCTCTCCGGACTAGAGCCCTAAAGCAATAACTCAAGTGGGAGCGCGAGTCCCACGGTGTAGGTGCGTGTTCTCCTTCCTGTTTCAGGAGGCATGATCTCTGGGAGGTTTTATGCTATCTGAGACAACAGCTACACGTGGAAAAGCATCAACGAGGTACTGCAAGATCAGTCTGATTTTGAAAGTGGAAGGTTCCCGGGGAGCAGGAGCCGGAGATCTCATGCAGATCTGCAGATAGTAGACTTGCCATGCAAAAAACCCACTATAATGAAGGCCTGACCCTGTGAAAGGCTGGGAATTGCAGTTGCTCAGCACCTCTCAAGACCAGAGTCTAAATTATGGAGGTGTTGAAACAACCAGCCTCTGGATCAGAAACGGCCAGCAATAACCCCTAGCTAGAGGAGATCAAACCCCCAAAACAGAGTCTAACCTCATCCTGAGTAGGTCATCCCTGCCTCTGACGGGCCTAAGGGGTCTGTCTCTTTCTTACACCCTGGCAACACTTGTAAAGCTTGTCACACCAATGACGTCTTATTGAATTGAACTGAAAATGCCACTGATCCAGGTAATACAGGGTAACCAGCACCTAATTCGACCTTTCACAAACCACAGAACAACTTTACTATCTTAGCATTTAGACACTGATCACAGATGGGTCTGTGCTACTGTGGATCCGGCCTCTCCCAAAGTTTGGGCTTTACGGTCAGATTAATGACTACCTGGGTGTGAAGCTTCAAAACAAATAAGACCTGAGACAGGCAGGAGCCGTGGAAATGGGGCTTCAGATTTTGCTGCAGCTCAGCACAGACCTGGTGCTCTTCGCCGTCGGCGGACCTGCAAGAGAGCAGATTTCCAAGCGCTGGTTGCTTGTGTTCTAATGCTGCCTCCTCTAGTCAGTTACAGACTCATGGACATGGCAAATACAACGTGTTGCAGCTGAGAGAACAGAGGAAACGGTCAGCATCCTCGCCAGACAAAGAGCCGGGGAGCTATGCGCTCTGCTCACTTGGACAGCGATGCTGAATGATCATTCCCTTGCCTGGTGCCCCTTGCTCATCTGAGCTATTCAATCGCAGCGCTGTTAGTCCCTGGGAGGTGGTGCAGTCTGAGCTGTGCTCTCCATCTTTACTCCAGCTAACGAAGTCTTTGGCTGGGAATTTCCTCTGGTTTCTAAGGAGAGTCCCTACACAGGGGGCAGTGCAGAGCAATTCCTTTAGAGCTTGTGGAGTCTCCTCCCTCATCACTTGCTTCCACACCCCTCCTGCCTTACAGTCCTCTCTGGTTCAACCTCCTGATGGAAGATGGCCGGGAAAAGAATAGCCAGGGAGTGGTGACTGAGTGGGAAGGCTAGGGCAGTCACTGGATTCATGGGTTGAGGAAAGCAGAGCTCATGGTCTGGGCTGGAGAGCAGGGCATTTGGACAGAGGAGAGAAGCAGGGGGTGGGGATGGGTGCACCTAGACAGGGCTCAGGTTGAAGGCTGCAATGTGTTTGGAGGAGCTGGCTCTTGGGTTTTGTGTGGCTTCAAGGGCAGGGGAGAATGTGGCAAGGGTCAAGAGGATGGGTGATTGAGGGACTTCTGGGGTTTGGGAGCTACAGGGGAGTGGAAGGGCATCCAAGCCAGGGATAATCTGGGAGCGGGGTACATACGGGCATGGAAATTCAGGATTTCCTGAGTCAGTGGGATGAAAAGAGCCCCCTGCATCCTTAGGAGGTTCCTTGGCCTCTGGCGTATCCTTCTCACATTCCTAACTCAACAATGAATAACTCTTCAGATCCATTCCTCCCCATCTCCGGTTCCTAGATCCCCACCTGCATTCCCTTCTAGCACCTGTCTGCCTGGTGTCTGTGCACCTTCTGTACACTCTAGGGCGTATGTGTTCATCCAGCTCTCTCTTCCTCCCTCCCCGCCTTCTAGTCACCGGGATGGAGACCAGCACAAAGGGCCAGAGAACTGGGCCCATAATCTTTCTGCCGCAGCGCACAGTCAGGTAATCTTGTCCTCTAAATACTGTATATTACGTTGTGTAGGGCAACACATGTGTAATGTTTTAATTGACGTGGGCCCCCCAAAGCCCACTCTTATTCTATGGCTATCTGAATTTATTTTTCAGTCCTTTATTAATGTTCATTACTTATGATTGTCAATATCTGTTTATAATCATATAACAGATTTATCCAGCCAGTTGAGCACTGTAGCCCCAGTACTCACGGGGCGTGGCCAGCTTTGTGAAGATGGGAAGCATTATATCTTCCAGCTGCTGCTTCTGGTCCAGGAAGTCTTGCCTGGTGGGCTCCTTGGTGTTCTCAAGCCAGTCGGACTTTACACGGCAGGCGGTGAGAGACATGCTCTGTAGAAGGGCCGGGGGAAATCAACCTTTAGAGACAGCGAGCTCGGGAAATCCATTACTTTGCTGTAGATGAGAGTAAAAGGGCCCCTCTCTGCCAGACAGAATGCCAGGTAGCAACCCAGGGTCGAACTGCCTGTGTGATCTGAGTGAGCTTATAAGCCTGGCCCCGCCAGCCACCAAAGACAAGGTGCAACATTGGCCTTCTTGAACTGAAACTGCCTCTCTTGTTAGGAGTTAAAAATAAGGCACATTGAATAAGTTTATATTAGTTAATTGAAGCGAGAGTACGGTTAGTGATCAGAGCACAGGACTGGGAGCCAGGAGCTCCCAGGATATCATCCAGAACCTGACACTAACTCTTTCTGTGCCCTGAGCTCAGGAGAACTTGCTGGGACTCTCTTCAGAGCCCATAAATGCTGCTGAGCTACAGGAGACACTGCACAGCAACACGAGGCACAGAGAGATCCAGCACAAAGAGTGCAGTGAAAGCAGGCTCCGTTTTCCCCTGCGTGACCTTGGAATAACCACTTCACTTCTCAGTAGGTCCATTTTGCCACCTGTAAAACGGGACAACGCTCACCTTGCAGAGGCCCTATAAGGCTTCATTCATATGTGTAAAGCACTCAGGCTCGGATCTCAAAGATATTTAGGTGCCTATTAAAATCAGTGGGAGTTAGGCACCTAAATACTGGTGGGATCTGAGGCTTTGTGTTTATCTAGCACCTTCTCCGCAAGGATATCAAAGTACTATCATTCATATGCCTGTCTGCTCCCCCCTGAAAACACTTCTGCATGAAGTCTCCCCTTGAGCTGGGGAAGGCTTTCTGCAAAGGGTGGTGTTAGCAGAAAACACGTCTCCACGTGGAATCAAGAAGGCAGGGCTAAACTTTACTAAGAATAGGTCAGGCCTCCTAATAAGAGCACTGCACTGTACCTTGTCTTCCTTGTTCAGCCTTCCCTGCACCTTCTCTGGGTCTGCAATCGTTGCCTGGATGTGAGCGATGAACGTCCGCAGGGCCTGCTTGGCTTCTGAGAAACAGGACAGACAAGACTAAGAGCCAAGGTTAAAGTTGTGGCAAAGTATTCACAGAACTAGGCAGTGGCTTAGAGAGAGACAGATGCTACACAAGACGAACCAGCCTTGTGTCCAATATTGCTCCAGATTGCTTTAAGGATATTTAAGTAGTAATCCTTTGCCCTTCCTTGGAAGCCTTCGGGGTTTATAAATAATATTAACAAATGAAGCCTCACTACACACGTGGGAGGTAGATAAGTCTTGTTGTTGGCTACGTGTGTGCTTTCTCTCTGTATGCTGTACCAGCCCTGAAGATGGCTGGCTTGAAAGACCTCAATAGTGCTGCCCAGAAAGACCACAGACTTGGTTCAGTGGTGAAGGCGCTCGGCCAGGTTTATTGTCGACAAGGCACGGTTGAAGCTCTATGTCGACAGTTACACTAACACATGTATGCCCATCACAATAGACTTTCCACTGCCCCCTCAGCTGGACAATGATGCCCTTTCTCTGACCCCTCTTTTATATACCCACTGATATAAACAAGTTCCATATTGGCCTTTTGACATGGTAAGTTACCACCCTACACTTGTACCTCTTGGTTAACCTGTCAGCCTCACCTTATCTTTAGGAGGGGTCAGTGTGTCCCTGTACCATCTTCGGGGAGTGTGTTTATGCCATAAATTTGTACTGGGGTGTTCTGGCACTTCCCTTCTGGAATGTGTTTATGTAAATACCTAGTGCCTAGTACTTTTTAGAAGTGTCTCTATTTTAGCAACGGCAGCCCTGTTTTTGCCAAGTTCACGTAATGGACTGTGAAGCTGTAAGAAGGCATTGCTTTATAGCAGGGCCTGACTTTTGCTGACTCTGGGTCAGGCCTCAGGCCTTTTACTAGGCCCCATGCTTTCATCTCTCTCTTTCTACTACAAGTCCCATTTTACAGACATGGAAACCAGGCACAAACAGGACAGATCCTCAGCTGCTGTAAACCATTGATTTCAATGCCAATTTACGCCAGTTAAGGATCTAACCCCAAGAGGGTAAGTGTCTGATCCAAAGTCACACACACGGTCGGTTTCCTGTCTTGCAGTCCCATGCTCTAGCATGATTTAACAGCTGGAAATAATGCTGCAGGTGTGCACAGGTGCAGTAGCCACTAGATGTGCTGTTCTCCCTCAGGAGCAGAATTAAATCTTTATTGTTTTAGAAACGATGGGCCTGTCCCTGTGAGGTGGCAGGTGCCACTCGCTGCCCCCGACTTGAAGGGAAGTCCCAAGAGCTAAGCCTCCCTCACGGTCACACCTACACTGAGGGTCACCTTTGTAGGCTGCGGACCTGAGGGCTCAGCCATTGGCAACACTGTGTATCTTAGAAAGAGCACAACGCAGAGCACTGCTGTGACCAGGTCATGGGGGCCAGGCTGTGAACAGGGTTCTCAGGGGATCCTGTTCCATAGATATATGCCGTGTTAGCCTCCTTTGCAAGTCAAACATCTGTGTTCATAACACTTTGCACTTCCATAGCTCCTTTCCTCTGCGGATTTCAAAGCACTATACAAAACAGGTCAATATCTCTGCTTCACACATGGGGAAACTGAGGCACAGAACGGCTCAAGCAGTTGCACAGCTGGGATTAGAAATCCGTCTAACTTCTCCTTCCCTACACTAGCTGCTAGACCACGTTAGGCTGCTTATAGCTTTAACTCCTTACATTGCCCACCCAGAAAAGCTCTGAGATCGTTATGACATCACAATGCCTATCCTGAAAGCAAACCACTGGCTGATGATGTCACCAGCCGACAACTTCTCTGGCACGCAGGACTGGAACTTGGTGGCAAGCCACAAAATGCCATGGTGGAGAGGTTCATTTGCTTAAAATTCACTCAGGGCAATACAGTATGAACTCTGAAGGCTATTTGCCACTGGATCTCTGGCTGCTGTTGGTACACGGTGATGATCAAGTCACTAGAGACCTTACCTCTTAAAAAAAGAAGACAATGTTTATCCAAGGTCTCTCCCTAGCCTTTCCTATCTGGATTGTCTTCTTGTTCCAAGACAGCCTCTGCCTTTGTGATCGCCCAAGCTGGGCAAGAGTTGGATGGGAAATTCTTCCAGAGGATCTGGAGCAACTGAAGCTTGCAATTCAGCTTCACTCTAGCTGTCTGCCCTACCCTCTGGACCAACTCTCTCACTACCTTACCATCCTGGAAATATCCAAAGGATGCCTGGAGGTCCTGTATGCCAGCTGCACAATTATTCTTTTCCTCGTAGGAGGTTTATGTATACACTGTCTTTGGAACAATTGGAGAAGACCCAAGAGGAAGGTGAGTGATGTAAATAAGTAAGGTAGGAACAGCGTTGGTTAACTTAGCGCATGGGACTGGAAATAAACTAGTTCTGCTACTGACTTACTGAGTGGCCTTGGGCAAGTCACTTAAGGCTAAATTTTTCAAAAGGATCTGCTAATTTTGGGGGGCCTCCATTTTGAGGTGCCATTGAAGACACTGAGGCCAAAAGGCTCGGAAAAAGCTAAGTACCTATTTAGGCACCTTGGTAAGTGGCCTGAGGTGAAAAATGCCAAGGACTCAAGATCTCCCATTGGCTGTACCCATCTTTCCAGGGGAGCTTCTGTGTGCTTGGCACTTTGGGAAGTCAGACCACTTGTTTAGGTGTCAAAATATCCTGTTTTTTTGAAAATGCTGGCCCCAGGGCCAGGGCAATTGTCAGCTTTAGAGTTTTGTGACATGATTTTGTGCTGTGAACAACTAGAGTCAAGGTACTTATATGTGGGAAATAGGAAGTAGCCCACTTTGGCTTGGATCATACCTGAGTCTTGAGTCCCATTTTGGGGGAGATGGAAGCCCTCTGGGTATGGCCTGAGATCTGGGGAAAGCCCACCCTTATGTTAACTAATACTATTATTTGTATTAGAGTAGCCTTTATGCCCCCCAGTAAACAATCAGGGTCCCATGGTGCTAGATGCTGTACAGACATATAGTAAAAAAAAAATAGTCCCTGCCCCAGACAGCTTAAAGTGTGGGTGAGGGTTACTGAATGGTGTTCTCTGGATCTGATGGGGTAAGGAAAGGGGCAGAGGAGAAATGAGGGGGTAACACTGCCTGCCCCTAATCCCACTCCCTCCCTCTCATTCGGTGATCACCAAGCAGTCGATGCCTGGAGCCCTGCTGCTGCAAACACTCACTTTTCAAACAAATCCATGCCAAAGCATTTGCTCCGGCTCACTCATACAGCAGGGCTGCCCTTTGTACTCGGTCCACGCAGTGCCCTCGATGGGGCAACACTCTTGTGCATAGGCTTTCAGATGGAGTCAGATCTTGGCCCAGATCCTCAAAGTATTTTGGCTCCTAACTTCCACTGAAATCAATGGAAACGAGGAGCCTAAATATCTTTGAGGGTTTGGGTCCTGGTGCTTTTGGGGTAGAGTGTTCTTCTGCCACTTCACTGCCAGGATTGGTGAGGAAGCTTGTAAGGCTTTATAAACCCAGTAAGAGCCAGATTCTAACACCCTTCTTCCCTTTGAGTAGTGCCTTAGTCCCCGGGTAGACCCACATGTGTCAGTGGGATTATTTACAAAGCGAGGGACAACTCAGTGTAAGTGCATCAGGAAGTGGCCCTCAGAGCTCAGCCTGGCTCACACCAATGAAAAGAGGAGTTTTGCTGTTAACGTCAGTGGGACCATCAAAGAGGGAAGGGCTGATTTTAAAGGTACAGGTCAACTGGGTCTCATTGTTTTCAACTGACTTCTTATTCTGAGGACTGAACCTAACAGCAGAGGACTCTGTAGCATGTGCTCTCTCCAGAATTCTCGCATGCACCATGAACCTAGGAACTGCCAGACTGACTCTGACTTGTGATCATCTAGTCCAATGTCTGGTCTCTTGACAGTGGCCAAAACCAGATGCTCCAGGGAAGATGACAGAAACCCCATATAGGCAAATGCCCCTAGGAAGGTCTCATCCAAGTCCCTAATGGTTAGAGCCCTAGAATGGACATTGGAGACATTTGAAAGTACTGTAATAGCCAGGGGAAACCACAGAGGGAGCCCCAGCAGGCGGACGAGAGGATAAGTCTGAGGTTTTCTTATGACACCATGCAGAGAGCAAACCTCTGGAGAATAACAGACCAAATCCCCAGGATGGTGTGAATCAGAGCATCTCCAGTGAAATCAGGGGAGGTAAATTTAGAGCAGCCACAGATGAGGCCTGCAGACACTTGAATTTGTAAGAAATAAAGCCAGGCTGATGGCCTTTGACTCTCGAAGCAAAGAACTACTGTCACCATGTCATCGGCTTTGTCTTTCCAGGTGGCTGTCCAGACCTCTTCAGTTTCTGTTGCGACAGAATTTCATACTGAGTGCACCTGCAACGTGAACAAAATGCTCTGCAGGCTGGTGGCTAACACATCCATCATGATGGAATACCTGGAGCACGTATGCCATCATCATGGGAAAGAAGCCAGGCACCAGAAGTTAAGTAAGAAGAGGAAGACAGAAGAAATTGTGGATGAAGAGATCTTCCCTATTTGTCCGTACAGTCACAGCTCCAGCATGGATACTGTGATGCAGGAAGTATAGGGAAAGGGCTCCTCCCCAGACAAAAATCATATTTTCATGCTCTAATGATTGTTTATCCATATTCTTTGCAAGGATATTGCTGAGGCAGGAGGTCAATGACAGAGCCAATCTGAAATTGATGGCTGTTTGAATGCTTATCTAGCGATGACAGTTGCAAAGTTGAATGCTGTCAATGTTCCCGTGGAGAAGGAGGAGGGGAAAAAGAGGGACTATTAAAAAAAAATCTTTCAGAGATCTGGTGAAGGTGGTTTGAATTGGGAATGTCATTAAAATAACATTGTACTGGACAGAAAGAAGCCCCAGTTCTCCCCTGGGATCCAGCCCCTTTGAGCCACTTTTGCAATGCAAGGCAACTGGAAAGCTGGCTTAACCAGCCAGCTGGCAACTCCTCTAACACAAGGTGAATCCCCATATAGCATGGAACCCAATCGGGCGCTGTACACCAACTCCTGCAGCACAGTGGGCATGGCCAAGGAACAGAGGGCATGACTGGAGAACTGTGTCCAGCAACCTCTGGCTGCTAGAATGGCCCCTTCAGGCTGTAGCTGCTCTGAGGCCAAACTGGTGCCTGACACCCTGCATGCCAGGGAGCTGTGTCCCTTCCCCTCAGGTTCTGCACTGAGCGTAGCTTGGCAGGACCAGAGAACCGCAGCCTGATTCTTTCTGCTCTCCCGGACTTTCCTTAGGGCATAGGCAGCCACCAAGGATCCACCCACACAGTTACTGGTGAAGATCTAACCTTAGTAACTGCATTTGTTGTTGGATCAATCACCTTGCAGGCTGCACCTAGTGTAGTGTTTGAAATTCACTTGACCTACAGACATAGGGTCAGATCCTCCACTGGTGTAAATCAGGATCGCTTCATTCACTCCAGTGGAGCTCTGATGGACTTCCACCCCTAACAACCTAGCCCCTGGTGATCACAATTTCCTCTGTGTAGCCATTAAGCTCAGGCATTATCAGTCTTACCTGCCCATTCCAAGAATTCGACGCAGTCCGTCTGTGCATAGCGGTGGGCTATATCTCGGGCCTTTTCACCCTGGTAGGTCGTCGCTAGAATATCCGCTTCCAATTCTACCAGAGTTTTCAAAGTGTCTAGCTGGCCCCAGGCCGCAGCACAGTGGAGGAGCGTGTAACCTGGTGGATGAAAGCGAAGTCTTCAGAACCAAGGGGAGAGGTATCTTGTTGAGGGTCAAATGCCAGCTAACGCCACTTTGCATTTTCAGAGCACCTTTCTTTCCAAACAATCCCAAAGGTACATGTGGAGGCCCGTGAAATGCAGCCGTCATTGGAGGGGAGGTCAGCAACCAACCAGTGCACAGTGTAGTGAGGGCGGGGAGAAAATTATGTCCCACAGCAATCCTCAGACAAAACCTACATGAAAGGAGCCAGTCATTGAGGGGAAAGGAAAGTCATGTGTAGTCTGGAATCAATCGTTCAACAGAGGACGGGGAAAATTTGCAGCAAGAGGGTTAGAGAATTTAGGTTGCAGGAAGTGAGAGATGACCAAGCAGCTGGGGCAACAGAACAGAAATATCAACTTTGAACAGTGGTGAGATACAAGAAGGAAACAGAGGACAGGCCAGGATGGAGGGAGTGAGTGAGCACGGAGAGGAGGTGGATGTAAAGCCATGTGAAGGTCAAGGATCAGATCCAAAGTCTAGTGAAGACAATGGAAAAGCTTCCATTACTTCACTGGTGTTTGGATTAAACTTCACAAAAGCAGAGTGAATGGTGGAAGAAGTAGGTGAATGAGAATTCAAAGAGGTCAGGTTAAGCTTGAAAGAGCAGAAGGGCTGATCCTGCATCAATGAACTCAATGCATTGGCTTGGATGAGAATTGGGCCAGGGCTGGAGTGAGCAGGTGTGTGGCCCAATCCGGTCTCCACTGCTGTCAGCTACATACCTCTGGCTGTTTTATCCTTCATGACCACCCCGTACTTTGCCAGTGCTCTGATGACTGCACTCTGTCCAGCCATGCAGGTTGTATACAGTAGGTCTCTCCCTACAATGTCCTTTTCCATGAGCAGCTGCATGGCCTTTTCACTGTCAGGGTCTTCCGGGTCTGCAAAAATCTGCTGTACACCCTCGACGTCTCCAGTGAGAGCAGGCCTCAGGAGAGGGTTAGAATTATCTGGCTCTTTAGGCTCCCCTGTATCTTCCGGCTGTGTTGCCACTCCCAGCTCCATTGTCTCTAGAGCAACGTCTGCCAAGGAAAGAGGAATCCTTTAAAGCGGATTGGTTTTGTGGTGTGCCTATACATATAATTACCAGGATTGCAACCTGGGTCTTTTCCTAAATAGAACAGGGCACTTTCAGTGTGCATCAATGACTCCATGATCAGAAAGTATTGTTTTACAATGTTGCCAGCTCTCTGTCTCCTTATTTTATCATGGGTCTTGTGCTAGTTATTGTTCTTCTGAACGCCACAGATGCTGGAAGCATGATATCGCATGAGAATCTCAGCTTTGACTTAAAAAACAAAGTACGTTTCTGTCCCTCATGGCTGCAGAGTACAGCTGGAAAATGTCAAGGAAGCGAACCCTAATGGCTCAAACCCCAGAAGGCAAATACAAAGAACCCAACTTTTACTGTTATTTTAAAAATCTCATGATTTTTAAAGCCAGGGTTGTGATTTTTGTGGGTCAGACTCGTGAGTTCTGAACATTCGGTGTGGGCAATCCTGATTTCACAGTGCTACCAACGGGCATGGTGGTTTTGCAGAAAGCTTGCAACCCAACTCAGGCAAAGCAGATCAAATTAACCGGTGACCACATTAAGTGCAAATCATCATGATAAATTAAGAGATTTTCATGCGTTTATACATAGGCAGAGCTTGGTATGAGCAAGACAATGAACGTTCTTTGAACTCAGTAGCCCTTATATAAAGTTTTCAAATGTAATTTTTCTGCCCAGGTTTAATTCATTTGTATAAATATAAAATCCATACATACTCATAAAATTACTGGCTCTCCCTGCTGGCTACCAATTAATGGTTTTACCTTTTAGAGACTGGTGGAGAAAGATAATAACCCAGGAACCTATCCCTGCAACAAGCCCCTTTGCCAACTCTGCCCGCACATCGACTCGTGACACCGTCACAGGTCCTAATCACATCAGCCACACCATCAGGAGCTCATTCACATGCACATCTACTAATGTAATATATGCCACCATGTGCCAGAAATGCCCCTCTGCCACGTACATTGGCCAAACCAGACTGTCACTATGCAAAAGAATAAATGGACACAAATCAGACATAAAAAATGGTAACATCCATAAACCAGTCAGAGAGCACTTTAATCTCCCAGGACACGCTGTAGCTGACTTGAAAGTTGCCATACTTATACAAAAAAACTTGACACAATCAGACTGGGTCTGAATAGGGATTTGGAATGGTTCATTACAAGAAGTAATTGTCATTGTTCACACATTCTCAACTTCTAATCAAGGGTTGTGAATAGGCCTCATCTACTCTAACTGAATGGACTTTGTTAACACCTACCCTCCTTGTTGTTGTTTCTTAGCCTTGGATGTATATATATACCCCCATCTGTGATTTCCATTTCATGCATCTGACCAAGTGTGTTGTGGCCTATGAAAGCTTATGCCTGCAGAAATGTGTTAGTCTTTAAGGTGCTACAGGACTCTCATTATTTTGGCACTGAAGATCATAGCTCCTATTTCTCTCGTGGCTTTTGGGAAGTGTTCATAGACTAGTGATTAGAAAAGAGCACCGGAAGTCAGGATCGCTGGGTTCTAGACCTTGCTTTCTCACTTACGAGCTATGAGCCTGCTCCATCACCCCTTGAAGTCAATGGAAAAATTCCCATTGATTTCAGTAGACTTGTATGAGGCCCTGTGTGACCTCAGGAGAAATCACAGAACTTCTCCATGCATTGGTTTTCCCACTTGTAAAATGGGGATAATAATGTACGTTTGCAAGGTTGTTGTGAGGCTTAATTAATTACAGCCTTAGGAAGCTAGCAAAAGTGATATTGGTGGGGGGACAGGGACATAGTTTTTAATCTCATTGAAACTGGACACACTACGTTTTTGGCAGAGATGCACTAGGAAAACTACAGATATATACTTATATATATAGCCATTGTTTCTTTTTATTTTATCACAAAAGCACTTATCCACGGATTTAAAATACACAAACACTTAGTGATTAAGGGCCTGAACCAAAACACAGGGCACTTTAACCTCTATGTACTCCATAAGAGAGGGACTTTTTAGGGACAGTTTTCACAGAATCAAGGCCTAACTCAGTTAATTCAGGGCAGAGGATTATGTGGAGTCCCGGTCAAGACAATGGGACTCCGCATAGGAGGAAGGGTCCATACTTGGGAATTGGATTGGGCCCAATGTCACTTAAGCTGACAGGGACTGTTTGTTTCTGTTTTCTCATGACATGGCAAATACATTCCTACTGTGTGGCTACTCCTCTCTCTAGCCCATGGGACAGTGCTATTTGCACAAAGATTTAACAAGAGAAGCCACGCTCGAGGAGGATTTGCCATCGAAGGCCCTGATCCTGACTGGTGCTAAGTATCCCAGACTCACTGATTCCTGCAGGTACCACACTCACCCGCTTTTCAGGGTAACTGTGTTAAAATACACAGTGGCACAGACTGTCACAAGGCAGGGGCCTGCTGCGCTGGATTCGTGCATGGCAACATCATTGTTCTCCGCTCAGATGCTCCTCAGTGGCGCCCTACCGGACCCACGCTGGCATGGGACACCAAGCACCCCTCGTGGAATGTCCCGGGGCTCCCTAGTACAGATTCTCAGGATCAGGCCCTAAATGACCATCCTGAACAAAACTCAGTTAGGGCCCCATGGCCTGTCTAGGGCTCACATAAACCTACCCCCAGAGGGGGTGTCCTCACCGGCAAATCCCAGGGAAGCTGTTCCTGGCCCGGCCTGGTCCCACCATGCAGACAGCTTCTGCTGTTGCCGTAGCAACTGTTCTCTGTGTGCCACCGTCACTCTTGTCCGGATTCCAGGGAGGGCTGACATCACGGAAAGGCCCCACCCAGCCAGCTGGGGGACCAGGCCCACTGCCAAAGGTTCCGGGTGTGTACCGTGCTACTGAGGCTGGCAATGAGAAAGACGGAAGGGAAATCGCTGGTGAATACGGCTGAAGGAATCATCGCAGCCTTATGATGCCAGGCTGCATCTCCTGACACCGTTATTTTTAGGGACAGGATTTAAAAGCCCTGTCCCATCCCTTGGTATCATGGCTTTAAAATTCCTCTCAGGTCTGTGATGGCCCTGGGAGTCACAGAAGCTTTTGGAGCAGACTGTGTACAGCTGCTAAGCAGGAGCCTGATTTCAGAGGTGAGGTAATATCTTTTATTGGACCAACTTCTGCTGGCGAGAACAGAAGCTGGTCCAGTAGAAGACATTACCTCACCCACCTTATCTCAAGAAAAGGGGTGGCAGCGCACCAGATAGCAACCTGCCATCAGATGGGGAATGGATAGTAATGAGAAATGGACACAAGGGATCAAGTCCCAAATGCACCTTTCCCGGGTGGATTGTAGCTGCTCTAACAGATACCTGAGGGGTCTTTAAAAAACAAAACAAAACAAAAAAACCCTTTGACAATACTTGCATAGCTTTTCATGTCAGTAAAGTCTCCTTGAATTGACTTCAGTGAACTCTGGATCAAGACCCAGGTGAGCAAAAGAGTTGTAGGACATATGAAGCTTCTCTCCTTTTGCTCCTTCCCATAGTGTCTGGGTACAGTCATAACCCCCAAAGCACACAGACTACTCCCTCCCAGTGATCACTTGACATGTGAGACACCCCAAAAGCAATGAGGGGGAGGTAGAATTGGATGGTTGCAAAAAAAAGGACACATCATAGTTTCTTAAGGATGGTGCAGCAGACGCACACACACATTCTGCACGCTTGGGGGCTTCCGGAGCAACTTCTGTGGTGTAGCAGAACTCTCCCTAGGCAGTGTGATATATAAACGTTACCATCAAACCTTCCCGAGAGAGTGTAACTCATCAAAAAGGAAGGAATTTAAACTTCCCTTCATTTAAGAAATTAAAGAGATGCTGAGTTTGCAATGCAATTCTAACAAGATAGCACTTTGCATTCTTAGGCTGTCTCATCAGGGAATCACAAAACACTATGCACACACTGATTAAACCTCACAACCATCCCTCTTCCATGACAAAATTGCTACACTGAGGATGACCCCGCCAGTCCCAAGATTGTGATGCTACCTGGAGATGCAAAGGAATAATGTTTCATAGATCCCAAAGGTGAGTTCAGGACCCATAGACAACTGTCATTGCAGGACACCTTGTGAAAAACTGTTAATAATAGTGTGCCAGTCTTTCCTGTGAGATAGATGTTGTACCGTCTTCATTTTACAGGGTGCAGAAACAGAGGCACAAAGCAATTTAATTACTTGTCCAAGGCCATACAACAAGATGGAGGTCTGAGTCAGGAACAGCATCCAGGAATCCTCACTTCCAGTTTCCTGCTCTAATCACTAGGAAATACTTCTGTTTATTCACATCAATGTACATTCCCAGAGCCTAGTGAAAGTGACAATAATTTATAATCACTTATTGAGCTGATAAGGGTTGAGTGATCTGTCCAAAAGTTGTATTGAACTGGGTAGTCACACTTAAGCAAGGGTGCAAGTCTTTGTAGAATCAAAGTCCCATTGAAGTACACTGATAAGGCCTTCCAACTGCGCTTTTGTTTTGGATCCAACACAAATCAGCTATTATCTCATTAGTGTTATAGCTGGGTGTGGAGGTGGGAATTGTCTTGAGTCATTCTGAGCATCTTGAATTATTCTGATAGGCAAAGAATAAAAACCACAACACGCTTGTTGCAAAGGTTGCCATTTGTTGCCATTTGTAGGGTACTGGTATTTGTATTGGTATTCTTTGGGAGGAATGGTGCTAAAGAAAGGTAAAATACGATCAGTTCAGGTTTATTGAGGCTGCTGGATTGCTGGAATAATTGCTCAGTTCTGTCACTAACTCACCATGCGACCATGGGCCAGTCACATAAACGACCCATGCCTCCATCTTCTCATCTGCAGAACCTGGATAATAACCCTTACCTAGCAAACAGAAAGAAATGACACCTGTCCCCCAAATTTCCATGATCGTCCCACTTTAAACAAGTGAAAATGTGCCAAACTCCGTGGTTAAGGATGCTAATGGATCCTGAACGCACCTGCAAATTTGGGATGTTTAAAACAATGTGTGACCCTGCATTTTATTATTTGGAATTCTTGTCATCAGGAGTGCTGAGTCATCAAGCCACTTTTGGTGACGTTTTGCTCTGTGGGTTGGTGACCCATCACTGTGACGTGGCTATGTTTGCCCCAACATAGTGATGCTTCATTGGGGTGTTTTTCCATAACATTTCCCCGTGAGGCTTTACCCTGACACAGGGACACCTCATCACGATGTGGCGCCACTTTGCTGTGATGCTTTCCTATGGCATGATGATGCTGTGTTGTGGCATTATGACCCTTCGGTGTGATGTATTTTTCCATGACATACTATCATGATGGAGGGATGTGTTGCTGTGAGGTGTGATGCTTCTCCAGGACACTATGACACTTGGTGCTGACCCATTGCCATGACACAATGACACCTGACAGTGACCCGTTCCCATGCCGCTTGGGGCTGGCCATGGCCATGGCACGGGGACAAGCGGTCATAGGGCTGTCAACTCTGTATCTCACAGATAAGGGCTGTTGTCTCAGCATCCCCGCCGCACCCTCCTGCGGATGTTTCCTCCTCTTCTCCTCACCTGCACTCGCCAGGGGGTTTCTGCAGCCCCAGCCACGCCTGAGCTCGCTGTAGGGCGATGAAAAACAAGGGACGACCCCGCAGCCAGGGAGCCAGTGGCCGGGCCCTTTGCGCGCTGCTTCAGGGCGGTGCGGGGCTCCGTGCCGGGCCAGGACAGCCCGGCCGCTGCCCCCAGCCTGGGCCCGCCTTCGCCCGAGGCCCCGGCCCGGCCGGCCGGCGAGGGCGGGGGGAGCCCGGAACGACTGTGCGCGCGGCTGCGGGCCCGGGGGGAGCCGGGGACGGACCGCGTCCCGCGGGCGGAGCCGAGCCGACGAGGCGGGCGGTGACTCGCTGTTCCGGGAGCCGCAGGCAGCAGGCACGGACCCCGCGCCCGTGAGTGACGGGGCGGGCCCGGCTCGGCGCGGCCCCCTCCGCCGGCCCCGGCCCCCGCCCCGCCCTGGGCGAGGGGCCGGGCCGGGCCCA